>BQNB010022093.1:0-63427 GCA_026074375.1 Tanacetum coccineum | reverse complement strand
GGTGAGGATATGACTAACAACTGGTGAGAGGTGACTACAGACTACTGACTATCAAGGATCATGGAAACATTTTTGGTGAAAAATAAAGGCGGGACACTTTAATTTTTGGTGAAAAATAGAAGCGGGACAAGTGAAATGTTAAAAGGGGGGAATTTCATTATTTTAGAGGGATATGGTGTGACTATTGTAAAGCCTGTAGTCAAATGATTTTGCTACAATTAAATGTGACTATACATATTAGTATGTGCCATTTGTCAAATTATTGTAAACATAGTCATTACAAAGTTCATGACTGCAAAGTATGCTAAGTGTGTGACATATATTTGTTAGTTTTAAATGTGACAATATGTATCGAATTTTGGTTACACTTAATCATGTATGTCTATGGTTTAGTGTGACCATATATGGCAAGCAAACACACACTAAACTTTAGACACACATATTAACTTATGTGACAATATGTATCGAATTTTGGTTACACTTAATCATGTATGTCTATGGTTTAGTTTGACCATATATGACATTTGGTCACACTGTTGAAGTGTGTGACATATATTTGTCACTTTTAAATGTATATCATGACTAATGCTTCAAACTTACTTTTCTGTTGTCACACATTTCAAATTCACATGTGGCTAAATATTCAGTAAAAAATAACAGTCACTTTTAAATAATGTGTGACAAACTTGACTATATGATTTACCCACATACACAATTACTTCATGTGACCATATATGAATTTTGGTCACACTGTTCAATTGTGTGACATATAGTTGTCACATATGTATATATATAGTGTGACTAATGTTTCAAACTTATTTGTATTTGTCACACGTCCCAAATTATAAGTGACTAAGTAATTAACAAAAAATTACCAGTTAAGTCTAGTCACATAAATATTCAAATGTGTGACAATGAAATTCTGAAATGGCCACACAAAATGAGTTCAAGTGTGGCTGTTTATTTTATCCTGGTACATTTAGTCACATAAATATCTAACTGTGTGGCCTTTCAAAAAACAACATGTGTGACAAAATCCCAGATTTGTACTAGTGAGAAGATAAAAGAGCGGTCGAGCCGTATGATAGAAAACTGTATTAGCCATCATTAATCCGATTAGAAGTTGGTTTGTTTATTTCATATCTTTTACAAATATAACTTTAATACTTATCTTCATAGGTACTCTTGTTTTCCACAACACTTTATCTTTATACTCTGTATTTTATCCTCTTGGAAAATAGTGTAGTATTCATGCAGTTGTACAGTCAGAAAACAGTTGTAATCTTTATAACCTAGCAGAATAACTGAGCATAAGCTGTTGTAAGTACCAGCTAGTACTAATTTTCTGCTTACACTTGTAACTGTACTCTTAGCAGTACTAAGTTATACTAACAGTAGTAACTTTTGTACTAGCAGCATTAATAACTTAGCATATTTTTAGTCTTCAACTCTGAGCAGTCTTAACTTTTACTGGCAGTAGTAACTTCATACTAACAGTACTAATATTATACTAACAGTAGTAACTAGCAGTAGTAACTTTATACTACCAGTACTAACTACTTAGTATAATTTCCATTATGTACCTATGCAGTAGAAACCTTAAGTGTCCTTGAAGTCTTTCAAGTCTCAACACGAAGTATCAACTAGCGGACATCTTTACTAAAGCCCTATGCAGAGAAATATTGATTTTCTTATCAACAAGATGGGAATGCCGATGTTTTACACTTGAGACACTGAATTGTTGGCAGATGAAGCCGAAGAATGTGGTGGTTACCTATTCTGATTATCCTGTGTATCATATGTATTTATATTCAAAAACCAAGAAAAAACCAAGAGATTTTTCAATTTTTTTTCTTAAAAAAACTTTTTATAAAATCAAATACATAAAATATTAATGCTTAAAAAACCAAAGAAAAATTAAAAAATCATAAAAATATAAAAAGAGGTAATAATGGCATGTCTTCTGAAAATCAATAACATTTATGGTCTTAGAAATGTCATTCAATAATGATACGGAGGTAGTAGATGAGTTCGAGTATTAAGTTCTCAAATGTTTTCAAAACATGCCTAATGGCTTGCTATTATTTCAGTAAAAACCAGTCATCATCTTAATTGCAAGTATTTCAAAAGAAAAACTGACCTCATAACGGGAATTATTCTTAGGCAATTGGTTTACTTCTATGACTATGCAAAGGCTTGTGTTTAAATTTGCAACACACAACCCGTGCTTCCTATTACAATAAGGTGTTATGTGTCAGTGCATGATTTGTCAAAATAAGAGAAATTTTATTTTTATTGGTAAAAAGTTGTCTTCATAATGAATCAGTGTTTTTAGTAATCACAAAAAGATTTTTCAAAAACAATTCGACCACTCAAACAATGACTACATCTCTTTAAATAGAAAACGGGTCATTATTTGAGGGGGAGAAATTTTCATCAAATAATCTTTTAAAACGGTATTTCAAATTAAGTCACGAAATAAACGGATAAAGTTTTTAATAATGACGGATCACAAATTTTAAGGGAGTTAGGATTTTAACTACACAAGCTTTAGATGTCATTTGTTTTAAACTTTAGGGACTTATTTGAAATTTAAGGACTAGTGAATCTCTGCTTTAAAACGACATTCGTTCATACTTCGCCAACCTCATAGTTGTAAAGGACTAGGATTTGTTTGGAAATAATCAAACAGTTTTAACAGCCGTTGAAGTTGATCTACACTCAGGATTGATCTAAGCTTAGTTATACCTAAAACTTCGTACTAAGTATGTGTGTGTACATGGTTTGTGATTCCGAGGTGTTCAAAGACTAGCAAGGGCGAGAGAGTGATGTATTCATGATAGACTTCACGGCCTTTTTTGAACTTATTCTTCATGGTAGCTTCTTTTGTTTTTAGGCATTCTTCGTTTCTTTCGGGTGCACGCTATTTCAACCTCCATGGGGGAAAGAGAATCTTATCCTTTTGTTGCTCAGTTAGAGTTCCCCAGGGGTGTGTTGGAAGAATTGATTTTCTATGCGTGAGAAGATCGGTTACTGATTCAATAAATGTTTCCTCAAACGGTTAATCATTAAGCTTATTTTTTTAAAGAGAGTAGAATTAGTTGACAAAAGAGGTATACATAGGTTTGATACGTATGATGATTCCTCCGTAGTCAGTAATTCTACGAAGAAATGGTATATTCAAGATTAGTTGCTAAGGGTTATGTATTTCGATACTTAGAGGGATAATTTTGGACATTCCGGGGAGTATGACTTTGGTGTTTCAATTTATATCATCACTATCGTGTAAGGAGAAATACGGACATCCGGGACTTAATTGACTTTGGTGTTACGGTTTCGAATTAATTATGTATTTCAGATATTTAGGCTTTTTACATCAAGACTGTTTGAGGCGGCTTGCAAGAAAGTTTTGACTCTACTCAGAAGAAATAGGAATTGACTGATTTAGGGGAAAAGCTAAGACACTTCTAAGTGAGGGTACGGGAAGACCTACGGCTGCAACAAATGAACAATATGTTCTATATATGATGTTCTCTTCATTCAGGTCAAAAATCTCGATTTACATATTATATCTTGTGAATTGTGTTATATATATAGTGTTGACTTAGATGTGATTATAAGGATTGCTCGAGTATTAAAAATTTTCAAGAATTTTCTTATTAAATCAAAAAATTTTCAAATATTATACTCACATTTTCTTATATACCTTCAAATATTGAGGGGGAGATTAAAAATGTCCGTATATGTATTGTGTAAGTTCGAGTCCGCTCGTTCGATCCAAACTTTTGTCGCTCGTTCGATCGTACACGATTTCCACTCGTTCGATCGGTACAACTTTTTCGCTCGTTCGGTTGATACGATTTTGCACTCGTTCGATCCAAGCGTTTTCGCACTCGTTTGATCGTGACGTTTTACCACCTATTCGTTCTTCTCCTCGTTTCCAATAACAAACTAAGCCACGAAAAAATGTTTATGTTTTCCGAGTGATTAAACAACCTAGCTGCCGAACTCCAATAAGCTTAGAACACCAAAAAAAACCACGCTATCCACCCGAGGCGATTGATACCAATTGTAGGTTCCGATTTAATGCTTCACTTCATAACACGAACCACGATTCAAGAAAAGAGATAGAGAGAGAAACTCGAAATGTAGAGAGAGAGAAGAGAGAGAGTTGAGAGAGAAAAGAAAAATTATATTTTTAGAAAAATAAAAACTAGATATTTTCATATGAAAATATCTATATATATATTTAGATATTTTAGAAAATATCTAAATATATATATACCCCTACACATTTAATGTGACGCGCGGGATATATAACTAGGACCCGGGCTCGGGTTTTGTTTGGGAATTAAACCCGAAACATATACAATATTAGATTAACTATCGAGCCCGATTCCCGATATTATCCTGTTACAACATTAACTAATTAAAGACCGAAGCTCCATCGTAGAGTGACCGAGCTTCCTTGTTCGACTCAATAAATTGAGGCTAACAATTTCTCACAGAGATTACACGCATTTCTATCGACTTTCTCACTCCAAGTTAGTTAATATTAAAAAGGTGGCAGTCTGCTCCAGCCTCTGATCACTAAAACCAAAATGCACTATTGAGTCTAGAGCCAAAAGAGATCATCCATAAATCTTATTAGGACACTTGTCAAAATTATGCTTGCTAAGTCACACAATGTAAATAACAAGATATATATTAAGAGTCCTACGCATTATCCTTGTGATTTTTCCAGAACATCCGAGTGATATTACTTACAGTGAAGATGGAAATCCTGCTTGAGTCAACATCAAACAAGCTCATGGTAGGTGAATTTTGTGATTCTATATGAATCAAACTTGTGCCAACTGGAAAGAAACGATGGTGCGATTCAATAAGAATCAAACTTGTTCCAGGTTATGAATTGACGATTGATGATGAATTTTGAAATGATTAACACTATCGATGTGTCATAAAACCACTCTAACAAGTGACACGTCGATTGATTTTTCAAATTAATTTTTCTATTCAATCAGTGAGATAGTAAGTCACTGGTTTACTCTTATCGTGCTGTCTGCTTTGAGACATTCTGGTAATGAGAACATGTTGAGTTTGATGAATCTAATGCATATGTGTTAGAAAGATTCTATACTTCAGCTGGAAATCCTGTCAAGGAGATTCTTCTTTAATTGAATCTAACTGATCATAGGTCGATCCTCATGGATTCGAAGGTTACTCCAACCAAACACAGGCGAATGATAAAGTCATATTCGTCCCCCTGCTTTATTGCTAACTATTTTAATGCAAGATACTTAAAGATGGAAGTGAAGGTACCTAATTCCAGCTGACTCACAAGATTCATAGCCACATGCTCATACCCGACCGACAAACATAAAGACATCATGAAAGCTCAAGTACATGTTTCAAGACTTTCGCTACTCTGATACCATACGTCTTTCTTGAAGTGACGAAGTATTAAAGTCAAAGAATTTCAAAGAAGTTTTCGTCACTCTGATATCGAACGTCTTTCTCAAAGTGACAAAGTGTTATAGTTAAAGAACCTTAAGAAAAATGCAATATTAAAGCTTTTCAAGATATCATATCAAGAAAGGTATGAGCATGTCGGTCCAAAAGTCACAAGATCACAAGATCATAAGAAGGCAATGATTACAAGATGGAGACTAAATATTATGCTTGGTTGATGATCTTAAGAAGCTTAAAAGATCACATACAAGTCAAGAACAAGAAACAAGCTACAGCCTAAAAGTCTAAAGATTGCTACATCAAGATTCACAAGATAAAGAACATGATAACAAGACTACGAGCTAAAGATTGAAGACATTCATAGAATGTAGAGCTTAAATTTTTGTAAATTAGAGTTACCTCCCTTAGGGGGAGATTGTTAGGAATCTAAAAAAGGATCGTTCACTCCACGTATTTTATGTTTCTAGCTCGTAGTCCACAATGTATTGTTTAGTAAGCTAACCGGGCCAAAGATAAGGAAAAGCCCATGGAAAGCCCATGAAGGCCCATCCATAGCCGGCCAAGGTTAGTATTTATACACCTCTTCATGCCTTGGAGATGTGGTTGGTTGTTCATTTTTCACACATTAATACAAGTTCTCTTATATGTTTACTTTCTCTCTATAAGTGTTCATCGAACCCACTCTCTTTAGAATCACCTCTATTTCCTTCTCATCTAGTATGTTATTAGATTAGTATACATCATGTTTGTCGTAAGCTACCTTCACTGGACTCCATAGCGATGGAACCATGTCTTCTATGCCCTCAATAGTATCATACTTAGCATCCTTAGTTTTTGTTGTAGAAGTCGTATATTTCCTGCTTAAACTTCCACCTTTAAGATATTCGAGGTCGTTGTTGATGAAGTAGTTAACATGAACTACTTGACGACATTGATCTTCATTTAATGGTAGAGGCTTGCTGAGGTCAAATGGATATTCGTGTCCTTCAGGGTTCGTCCAGTCAAGTCGATCGGTAACAGCCTTATAACAATATATTCTTGTGTAGATTGAAAGCTGGTCCAACAAGATATTCTTTTGTCAGATTCTTAATCTTTAGATTATTTAAGACATATTCTGAGAAGTCGATGGGAGTGCTCAACAGCTCATCAAAGGTAAGAGGAGGTTTTCCTACTTTGGCAATTTTACTTATCCAAGTCTGAGGTGGTCTAAAATCAATTGACTTTGTAGTATTCCAATCTGAATTTAGAGTCAGAGGTCTGTTGGGTTTCTTGAACCAGTCATCCTTTGAAGCTGCCTTGACGTTGGGTTGATCGTCAGTGTTACCTAAATCTTCTCTTTGATTCAGTGGCATCTCTGTGTCTGCAGTCTTAAACACCGGTTCCTCTGCTTGAACAGACTTGCCAGATGATTTTGACTGAGACTTGGAGCCTTTGGATGAGCTTGACTTAGAACCTCTTGATGGTTCAGCATCCTTGCTTGTCTTCTGCTTCTTTAACCCTTGCTCTTATCCACCTAGAGGGTCTTCATCTTTGTCTTTGTCTTCTTGGTCTCTCTTTAACGAATATAATTTACCAGAAGATTCGAAGAGGTCCTTTTCAATCTTATGAGATTTGACCAGTGCATCGTAGAGATCTTTGTGTTCTTGAGCGCCTCGATACGATTTACTTTTCTGAATCTTGTCTAAGAGGATCTTCTTCAATTCAAACTCAGTGAGTAACGCTGCTTCCTCGTATATTGACTTGGGTTAAAAGGAAGATTTAGCCAAGACGATATTCTTGAGTGATTCAGTAATGGAGTTTTGAATCATAAGAGTGGCGTAGTCAGATACTTCCTTTGGTAGGATTTCAGGAAGTTGATTCTTGACTTCATCTTTGATAATCTCTTTCACAAACTTTTCAACAAGATCTATGTATCTCTTCCTCTCATCTTTAGCCTTCTTCTCAAATTATGCAGTGTATGACCTGAAAGACTTCTTAATAGAATCTTCAAGTCTTGTGCTGAGTTGAGCATCCACCATTACAGGAATTTGTGACTTTATCATTTCGAGTAGTTGTGCAGAGTAGTCAGCTTGTTTCAATTGAGAAAGATCTTTTTCCAAAGCAGAAACTCTTTGATGGAATCCAAACAGGGATGAAAAATCTAGAAGAGCAAGGACTGAAGTTGTAGTTGTTGCAGTTGTTGGTGCAAGAGTTGGTGTTGGTGTTAATTGTTGTTGAAGAGGAGTGATTGGTGGATTTGTTAGAGGGATGGTTGATCCAGCTGCAGTAGACATTTTTGGGATTAACGTGACATATATGTTAAGAAAAGCTGGAGTCTGAGTACTTGGTTCTTCATGACGAACCTTGACATTCATTATAGAAACGACTTCAGTGTCAGTTGGCGGAATGTTATCCAAGTTTAGAAATTGATTTGCAAAGTCAGAAGATACATACAAACTTTGCATTGGACCTTCAGTCTTTTGGGTGTCATGAAAAATTGTAAGTGTTACGTGTTCATCATCCTTGACTTGTTTATATTTGGTCTGTTGAGTATTATCATCACGACCAGCATCCGTCATCTCTCTATCTTCTTTCCCTTGTTCTTCATGCTTCGTGTCAGTTAACCTCACATTCACATCCTTATATAATTCCTCATACTCATCATCATCATCATTAAATTCAAAGCTATCAGGAGTACGTACATAATCTTCTTCATTTTCTTCTTCTTCATCATCATTCAGATTGAGATTAGGATTCTCATCTTTATCTGAATCTGTCTTTTCATTATCACCATCTACATCACTGTCTACATCATCATCATCATCCTTTGTTACTTCATCACTGTCATTATTATTGCATTCATCACCACCACTATCTCTCCAAGATTCATTTACACTCTCAGATAGATATTTGGGTACATTAGGAACCCTTGGTTTAATACCAGTTCCTTCATCTCTACCAGTTGTCTTGTCTTCTTGCTCACCAGGAACCTTTGGTTGGGAACCAACTCCATCACCTAAGCTACTTACATGAAGCTTATGAGTTTCTAGCTTGCTTTTATTGAGAGTTTTCTTAAGCTGAGTAGCTTCAAGTAATGCTACATTAGAAAGTAGATCCATGCCTTTGCCTTTATCAACTTTAGCTGGTGTTTTTTTTCTTCGGCACAGACTCACCAGGAGTGTCTCTGATTGTAACACCTGTTGTTGGCACATTAGTAGACTTCTTGGCAGATTTCTTAGCTCGCTTAGGCTTTTCTGTAGATTCTTTTTCTAAGACAAGAGACAATTTCTTGAGGGTAAAGCAACTTTATTATACTTCCTTGCTTTCTTGGGAGTAGCTTTTCCAGTAGCAAAGTCGTAGTAAGTCTTGTAAGCTTTAGAATTTTAGATGTCTTGATTGATCATATCATCAGGAATTAGGACTCCATACTGCTGATAATCTTGTGTCTTGGAGACAAACTTCAATGTACCGAGCAATGTGTCATCACAAATTGTATGAAGATTGATCCTGTTCCTCATAGAGATGGTCATGTCTTTAGAGATGAAATGACTGATGATAACTTTCATGAATCTTGGGTAGGGCATGTGCTATTTCCTTGCTGAAATTATTTCTCTGTCGTCAGCTTGATACATAAAGTCTTCCTACAATAGAGCAATCTAGTCAACATTCTTCTTGTTGTACCTATCCTACAAAATTTGAGCTCGTGATTCCTTGAGTTTATCAAGTCCTGTTGTCTTCCCAGAGATGCACCTATTGATGATCACAGCAAATGTTCTCCAAGGCTGGTGCATTTGATCAGTATAGATTGCAGATAGCATATCACACTTGCCAGAATAACCAAGTTCCTAGATAAATGTAACCAATTCTTTTTCTGAAGGAGGTTCAATAAAGTCTTGATTGAGAAGTCTGGGACAAATATGGAGAATTTCACGAAAGACTTCAGTGTCAACTCAGAACTTCTTCTTATCCAAGTTGAACCGATATGTATCTGTGTCTTTGATCTTATGGATGGTGTTCCAGAATTGATGCATGTATAGTTTAGGGACTTCAGCAGTGATCAAGAATGCAGGATAACATGGAGAGAGTTTAAGAGCATTCAATGTAACTTGCTATGTTTCTTCTCTTTGTGGCTTGTTGAACTCTATTCTTGCATTGCACTTTTCAATCTTTAGTCTTTTCTCAGAAGGAACCAAAGAATTGTCAAGAACAACTTGTTTAGCGACAACTGGATTCATGTTTCTGCTAAGAATAGACCAATACAGTTCATATACAACAGAACTTATATATATATCACAGATTGACCTATTCTGATACATGGTTTTGAACATAGAGAAGTAATTTACAAACAATAACATGAGAGATTTAGCACATTTTATCAGGCATTCAGACAAAGAATAAGATGACAAGCATTAATTAGAAAGTCAACTTAAAGGTCAACTAACTAACAATTAGTCATATGCATTCAATTTAGCAATTTACATATGATTTAAGAAAGATTTAACCTAAGATGAGTTACCAAGTTAAAACATTTAGGAAAAACTCATCTTTTATGTATCATGTATAAATCGCCGTCCATGACCATGTATAAATTACCGCCTAGAAGGACGGTATAAATCGCCGTCTAAAATGGATGTATAAATCGCCGTATATGGTCCTATGTATAAATCGCCGTCTAAAAGGGAATGTATAAATCGCCTTCCTTATGGGATGTATAAATCGCCGTATAGATATGTGTATAAATTGCCATCCATAGAATCATGTATAAATCATCGTCTATTTAAGCGTGTATAAATCACCGTCTATAAAGGCGTGTATAAATCCCCGTCTATAGAGGTGTGTATAAAATGCCATCTATAAATTTTGATTTTTGTAAATTTCTATTTTATGGCACTTATACAATACAAACACATGAACCAAGCATATTTAAACATAATCTATCAGTTATAACAAGAATGAACCAGAAAATTTTCATTTAGAGTAAATAACAAGTAAATTTTACTCGTTTGAATCAAAGTCACAAAATTTGCATACAAGTTATAGAATTTCTCATTCATATGCATTCACATAAGCATAATAACACATAGTAAACACAAACCCAACACAAATTTCAAGTACTTTCCAAATACCCATTTTTTTCGCAACAAGAATCAAGCAAATCGAAACCATGTGTTAACCCCATACAAAACTGCTATAACCGAGTGAACTACACACCTTAAGTATCAAAACCCCTCAACTAATTTTTAATTTGGTCAACCTTTGATTTTTACTAACCCTAAACCAAATTCTAAGGATTTCGAGTAAATAATTGAGTTAAATCCAAATTTCTTTTGGTTACGGGTTGTTTATATAGCAAGGAACATATTAGTAGTTTACCTTAAGCCTTGAAAAAACACTAATTTGGTTGAACTTGTAAGTGATGATTTTTGAGAGTGGGAAGGAAAAAAATTCTAAGTATGTTTGATTGTTTGTGTGAGTGACGAGGGAGGGAAGGGATCTTTGTGTTAAAACTATTCAAGTTTGTCACAAATGCCCCCTATACTCTTATATCGTTGGCATATATTCTTAATAAGTTTTCTAAGGCATAATATAGTTTCACTAATGGCACAATTAGTCCCTAAAATTTATACTACAATGCTTAGCCACTTAATTTTTTGCTATTTACTCCCTAAAGGCATAAACACATAACATTTAAGGCACAAATAAGATAAAGTTAATTAACTCCCCTTTAATTGTTAACTCGTTATTGTTTAAAACCTTTTTCCATTTATTCCTTGATGATTTTGAAGAAGAAATTTGACATTTTCTCCCCCTCAAACAATGACCCGTTTTCTATTTAAAGAGCCGCAGTAGTTGTTTGAGTGGTTAAATGCCTTGAAAAATTATTTTTTTGATGAATTACAGAGATGATTATTTTATTTCTGAAAAAAATCAACACCATGAAAAATAAGATTTCTTTTATTTTGACACATAAGCGTACTGACACGTACACTTATGAATAAATAAAGCGCGGGTTGTGTTGCAAAGTAAACACAAGCATTTGAATGAATATAAAGTAATTCATTCCCGAGAAAAATAAATTTTCCGTTGTTAGGAAAAGTTTTTATTTTAAAAATACTTGCCTTTAAGATTATGACCGGGTTTTTATTTGAAATAATAACAAGCCATATGACATATTTTCTATTCGAACTTTATTTACAGCTTTGTGCCATTATTGAATGAGATTTCTAAAGCCGTAAATATTATCGATGCTAGAAAACATGTCATTAAAAACCTATTTTTGTACATTTATTTAATTTTTTCTTTTTTCTTTTTTTTGAAAAATTTATATAAAAAATAAATAAAATAAAAAAATCTTTTTCGGTTTATATGTTTTCTTATATACATATAATACATAGGATATATCACGAGTTACCACCATTACTTTTTTTCTTCCTCTGTTAGACGTTTAAGCGTTTTCGGAGACATGCTTCTCATACCGAGCTTTTCGATCAAGAAGTTAAATCTTTCTCGAGGCAAGGGTTTGGTGAAGATGTCAGCTAGTTGATATTCTGTCCTAACAAAGTAGAGTTCCACTATTCCATTCTTTACCTGCTCCTTTATAAAATGGTAGCGTACATTGATGTGCTTTGCTCTTGAGTGTTGAACGTTGTTGCAGCATAGAGCAATTGCACTTTTGTTGTCGCATTATAGAGGAATCTTATTGAATTGAAAGCTATAATCTGTTAGCTTTGAACGCATCCATAGGATTTGAGCACAACACCCAGATAAAGAAATATATTCAGCCTCTGTACTCGAGATCGCAGTGCTCTTTTGCTTTTTGGAAGACCAACTAACAAGTTTATCACCTAAGAATTGAGCGCTTCCTGATGTATTGCGTCTAGTGTCCTGACATCCCGCGTGACCTGCGTTTGAATATGCTGTTAGACACATACCAGTATCCTTCAAATACTAGAGACCCATGTTAATGGTTCCCTTTAGGTATCAAAAGATCCGCTTAACCGCATTTAAGTGATTTTCGGTAGGCTTTGCCTGATACCGGGCACATAAGCAGACTACATAAATAAGGTTGAGTCTACTGGATGTCAGATACATAAGTGATCCAATCATGCCACGGTAAAGTGTAGCATCAACTGGTGTCCCCTGTAGATATTCATCCAGTTTATTCTTTTCTACCATAGGTGTGCCTACAAAATTACTAGTTAGCAAACCATATTTTTAAATAATTTCATAAGCATATTTTGACTGGTTTAGGAAGATGCCTCTGAGACTTTAAAAAATTTGTAATCCTAAAAAGAATGACATCTGCCCCATCATCGACATCTTAAACTTAGTGGTCATCATATTAGAAAACTCATTACACAAAGTAGTATTAGTGGATGAAAATATTATATCATCAACATAAATTTATACTAGTAATAAGTTGTTTCTTGCTTTCCATGTGAAGAGTGTTGGATCAACTGCACCTTTGGAGAAATGTTGTGAGTTTGAGACCGTAGAGGGCCTTTTTAAGCTTGTACACATGCGATGGGTTGTCCTGATCAACAAAGCCTTCTGGTTGAGAAACGTAGACCTCTTCTTTGAGCTTGCCATTTAAGAAATCCATTTTGACATCCATTTAGAAGATCGCCATATTCTTGTTGGCTGCATTTGCTACGAAGATACAGATGGCCTCTATTCTTGCAACCGGTGTAAATGATTCCTTGAAATCGATACCCTCCTCTTGCCCGAATCCATGAGCAACTAATCTTGCCTTATTCTTTAGTATCCCGCCAAATTTGTCGGTATTGACCTTGTAAATCCATTTTAGTTTGATCAACATGACATTGTCTGGACACGGCACCAATTCCCAAACTTGTAGCCTTTCAAATTCATGAATTTCTTTTTTGCATTGCATCATCCATGACGGTTCGGTCATTGCTTGTTTGAAGTTCTTTGGTTCTACAGAAGTTAGGAAGACATTAAAATAACACCATATGACATCAGTTTCGAGTTTCTTTCTCGTAGAGACAGAACAAAAAGGATCACCGATCACGTTTTCTATTGGATGATCCTTAGTCTATCTACCAAGGTGTTCAAATGGAGTGTGGGTTGGTCTCACATTCGATGACGATCCTTGAGAGATCGACTCTTTATAAAGAGATTCATGAAGTGGATCCTCAAGAAAATGTGGTGTTTTTGGTGATTCTTCAAAACCTTGAGAAATAATTGGAGAATGTTCTTGTTCTTGTGTTTATGGAATACTTGTTGATGGTGCATCTAGCTCAATTGACGTAGACATTGGTGATTCAGTTGTATCAACAGCTCTTGGTGCAGTAGCTATTGGAACTAGAGAAACATCAATGGTTGGAGGATTGAAGTATTCATCAAACATAGGTTAGAACAAATGATCCCAGTCATTTCTATTTGGTGGATTACAAGGTTGTTAAGGAATAGGGTTTGGAACGAGTCCTGAACTGGTTGTTGCAGGAGTCATAGATTGAAGCCCGGGTCCTAAACCGAATTGATTAAAAGCCATTGCTGTCAGCTCATCAAACATCACATGAATTGTTTCCATAATTTTCTAGGTTCTTCTGTTATAGATTCTGAAAGCTTTCTTTGCGGGCGCGTATCCAACAAAAATACCAATATCAGCCTTTGCATTTAGTTTATCCAAATCCTCACTGTCATTGGTCGGATAACAAAGTGAACCAAAGACATGAAGAAATGATAAATCCGGCTTCTAGTCGTGCATCAGCTCATAAGGAGTTTTGTTATAGTAGAGATGGATCAAGGAACAGTTTTGGGTATAACAAGCTGTGTTGATTGCTTCGGCCCATAGAAACAGAGGAGCTATTGAAAATATCAACATTGTGCGAGTAACTTCCATAAGAGGTTGGTTTCGCCTTTCGACAACGTCGTTCTATTAAGGAGTGCGAGCAATAGAATTTTGATGCGAAATGCCGACATTTTCATAGAAATCACAAAGAGTTTGATTGACAAATTCTATTTCATTATCTGTTTGAACATTACGGACTGTGGCATTCAAACGAACTTGAATATTTTTGATGCACTTGATGATAGCGTTAGGAGCTTCATCCTTTGATCTCAAGATCTGACCCAAGTAAATCGTGAGTAATCGTCAACAATCACCAAGATATACTTTTTCCCGTTAGTACTCTCCACACGCATCGGGCCACAAAGATCCATATGCAAAAGATATAGTTTCTCTTGGTTAGTGTCTTCAGCCTTGGGTTGATGAGAGGATTTCTTGCTTTTTCCTAATGCACATTCTAAACACAGATAATCTTTCAGAAATTTAAGTTTTAGAATGCCTCGTGCAAGACCGTCTTTAGCTAGCTTGTTAAGAGTACCAAAGTTGAGATGCGATAACCGATGGTGCCATAACCAGCTCTTAGTCTTTGATGCTTTTGATAGAAGACAGATCGGAGAAGTCTTTAGCATGTGATTAAGAGAAATTGTGTACCAATTGGATCTTGAATGTAGATCAACACCTTCTAAATTCTGAATAAAGCAAGTGTTTTTCGGAAAAGCGACTTCAAGATCCGTGTCACAAAATTGTCCAACAGAAAACAAGTTATGTCCAAGCCTCTCAACATAGTACACCCTTAAGATAATTACGTTCCCCAGCTGATAGTCACCATACCCCATTATCTTTGCAACTTGGTCGTTTCAGAATTGAACAGTTCCCAAAAATTTACTGACGAAGTTCATGAGCTGAGAGCGATTCCCTGTCATATGTTTTGAACATCCGGAGTCCAAATACCAGAGAACAATCTGGACAACCTGTCATTGACAAGAGAAGAAGAAGATGGAACATCTGTAGCATTGGATCCCCACAAATAATTAGGTTTCAAGTTGTTAGGAATCTTAGATTCTACAATCTTAGCTTTTTTACTCGAACCTATTGATTTTGTATTTGTTTGGGTCTCCTACTATAGACTTTAATATCTGGTTTTGATGTTTCAACTAAAATAGAAGTGGTTTCCTTAAGATGCACTATTTTCTTGGGAGTGAACCTAGTTAAAGGGTACGAGTTACCAATTATAATGAAAAATCTTCCTGTTGGTTTCCACTTAAGTCCTACATCATTGAACACTTTACCCATATGTTTCCAAATATTATGCACTTGGTTTTTCTTTGACTTAGATTTAGCATGCATATTCACATCATTCACAAAATCAAGGAAACACACATCATGATTTGCATCAAACATACATTGCTTACATTTAACACAAATTAACTGAGAATTCACATTTAACATAGTATGCTTAACATTGTCATCATAAATAGCTTTTTTAACACTATTCTTTTTATTCACTTTCCTAGGTTGGGCTTCTACTTTATTCTTCCTGTTGCTACTTGGTTTTTGCAAGATCTTATCATTCTTTTTATTGCCTGTAGGCTGTGATCTGCAAGTACTAGTAGAACACTTCAACCTTGTAGAAGACAACACATGTGTGTTAGAATTAGATGTTTTAGATGACTCTACTTGTTTGATGTTGCTTGAGGATGTGAGAGGTTTAGAAAACCTAACTTTCTTGACCTTGTTCATAGGTGTGATAGCAACCTTTTTCTCACTAAGTTTAATCGCATTAGGGCACGTATCTCGAACATATACAAGTAACTCTTGAATTCATTTGGCATGCTTACAGGCAAGGTCTAATGCATTATCTAAAGGTTGTTTTGCTTTAGTTTGTTCAAATATTCCTCAAAGTATGTCAGCTTGTTCCTGAGTATGCTTAAGATAGTATATGTGAGCTTCTGTATTTTGCAATAATCTAGGAGCTAAAGGATCTAAGTCTAGCTTGAACAAGCCTGGAGCAACAGTGGTGGCAATTGGTATTTGTGCAGCATTTTCAACACTTTCTTTCCCATTTAATTTTCGTAAATCGTTTTTCAATGATGTAATCACAAAAACCTTGTCTTGAAGTTGATGTTTGAATTCCGTATTTTCTATCGATTTAGAGTTCAATTGAGCAATCAAAGAGTCATCGTGTTCCTTAGAGAGAGCACGTGTCTTTTTAATTGAATCAAATTGATCTTTGTAAATCTTTTTCAAATGCTCAATTTCTTTATGTAAACGCTTATTTTCAGAAAGTAATTTTGCCACACTATGCTCCAATTCAATGTTTATGGTCTCAATTTCTTCCATTTCATATTTGACTTTCTCTTCTTTGTCGTTTTCTCTCATAGATTTGATATGTTCCTTCAACTTTCAAATTGTAGCGTCTTTAGCTTGTAGCTGAGCTTTCAAATCATTATTTTCAAAATATTCTGGAATTTCAAGAGTATTTTGATTATTACTTAATGAATCCTTTTGAAAAATTTCTTGATTGAGTTGCATTGTTAACTCAAGAAAAACGCAATGTTTTTCAAGTTGTGAATAACTTTTCCAAAGATCGTTATACGCATTTTGTTTGTTCAAAATCTCAGCATCAAGATCCAAACACTTCACACAAGATTCACTACTTCGCATTTCCACATTCACATCATAAAAAACAACAATAGAATTTATCACACATATCATAACATCTTGAGACATTATTTTTTGTAAGAGTCGATCATTTTCAAGAAAAAATTATTTCTTATGAATTTCAAAACACTGTTTGTCTACAAAATACTGTTGAACAACAACTTGCATCTGTTTAAAAACAGTTTGTACTTCTGTTACCTCATTTAAAAGATCTTTATCAAAAACATTGAATATGTCTTTTAAGGTCTTTAAAAATGAAATTATTTCTTTTAGAAAAACAACTTTAGTGTGTTCAAACCCCCATTCCCCTTTTGTTAAAGCATCGGGTGTAATCCACTTTTTCATCACAATGTCAAATTAGCCAGGATGGTATTTAAGCTTTTTTAAGGCTTGTATTAACCAGGCTTACCTTAGGAAGTTCCCGAGGAGCCTTAATTTTGACAGGTAACAAAGCAGATTGGTCAGTATTAAGGTGTGATGTTTGTAACCAGAAAGCTTGTTCATCAGATAGTTCTTGTTGTGGAACAAAACATTTACCAAAATCTTTTGATAATCGATTTAACTCAGCATAACTAATTGGAGTTGTATTGACTTTCTTTTCTTTTAAAATTGGGTCATTTTGTTTTGCAAGCATTTTGGATCGACTTACTTATTCCAATATCAATGTCTCATCATCATCAAACACATGACTAGCAACATGTTGTTTAGATATAACACTTCCATCATACAAGGTTGGTTTAATCCATTGAGCTTTCTTGAGATGAAACAAATTTTGATAACCAATAGTTTGTTTGTGAGTGTCATCACAAAAAAACGTATGGCTTTGTTAACATGTGCACTGTTTGAGCAAATTGACCCACTTTATAAATAATATTATCTAGTTCCTTAATCTTTTTTTCTAAATAAATTTCTTTATCCATATATTTACTTTCCTTTTATTTGGATTCATTTTTTAAAATAGTGAATGTTTGCAATAAAGATTCCTTTTCTTTGATTTGATTAGAAAGATTTTGTTCAAGTGAGTCAATTTGTTACTTAAGTGCAAGCTTTCTTTAATCATATCATCCATTTGAGAATCAATCATTTTTTCACGTGTGCTTAAATCAATATTAAGACGTTGTTCAAAAGTTTTAACTCGTTCTTTATATCTCTTAAGCTCAGCGGTTAAGGATTCATTATTTCTCTCCTGATTAGCCTTTTCCCAATTATTCATGATTAATAATTTGTTTCGACATTTTTTCAATCATAAATAAAATCATTGAATCTTGTTGTGCATAGACATTTGTATCTTGAATAGCTTCTTGTTGTGTTTCTTGCAATTATTGAGAGTACGGAATGATATTGCTATCACTATGTATCTCATTATTGGAAAAATCAACAATTGGTGTTTGTTCAAAATCCTGCATTACATGCACACTTTGATCATCCATATCATTATGATAGGAGTCAGAATGAGGTACCTCTGAGATAACATCAGATCCATAGTTGTAAAGATTGGTCATGAGAACCGCTTTAGCATTCGAGACATCATCACAGTCATAATCATATGCATCAAGATCCTCAGTCTGGAAAATAGCAGTGTTTGGAATAGTTGTCTGAGTAGTTTGACCGTCTGGAATGCTTGGATCTGCAAGAAATGTTAGTTGCTCCTCATCCATAATTTGTCCAGCTTCTTGTGCTTCAGCCAACATTGCTTTTTCCTTAAACCATGCAGCATTCCTAGTCCTCTTTGGCTGAGTGCATTGCCTAGCCATGTGACCTTCACCTTGACAATTATAACATTTAACAACCCTTGCTTGTCCTCCTGCATTATTCCCCCCATAACTAGTAGCATTACCCTTATAGCTATTACCAGCATAACTTTGTCCTTGCCTCCCTTAAACTTGTTGTAGTGTAACCCTTCCGTCTTGAATAGTGGCTTGGTTTCTTGGATTAGAGGAAGTTCTAAGTTGATTGCTGGTTGAAGGGAACCTTGAAAAAGCTACAACTATGAGAAAAGCCATTACCTTATTAAGACATGTAATTGGATCATCTCCTTGATTAAACACAGGAACAACAAGACTTGAGTCCAGTTGAGGGAACTCAGTCAATGATTATGTTGAAAGTTGAGGTGAGGTGTAAGCAATTTGTAGAACAAATGAGGTTTGATGAGACTGATATTGTTGTGATGGTGGAACGGATGAATGCCTAATTTGTGGTTGTGATGAATGATGTGGTGGATACATTTGTGAGTATGGTTAAGGAGAGTGAACTTGTGGAATCATGTATGATTGTTGAGGAAACTATGTAGGATTGTATTGAGAGTGATAGTTGTTAAGTTGAGACGGTGATTGATGGTAGTTAGCAACAAATGCAAGAGGATCTTGGTATCTTTCACGCATCAAGTGAGTTTCATTTGCATGCCTCTCATTTTGTTCAAGGTATGAGTACAATTGATCATAGTTTGTTGTATGCAAATCTCTTGCCAACTTCGCATCCGTCACAAACTTACTCCATTCTGGTGGAAGACTATTCAGAAACTTTGTATCCACTTGAACTGGTCTTCATGACATATTGATAACATTCATGCTGTTCATGAGTTAAGCAAATCTCCAGTAGTACTGATACAGTGTTTCACCCTTCACAAATGTAAACTTATTAAACTCGTCATACAACTTACACTCCTTTTCTTGTAATGACAATTTTGTTCCTTGCATAAGAAGCTTAACTCTGTCCCAAATCTCTTTTGAAAATTTATGATGATTAACAATAACATAGACGTCCGGTGGAAGACCTTGAAGAACGATATTGGTAGCTTTGCAATCGCAACCAGCTTGAATCTTTTCAGTAGCAGAAAGTTCTTCATACTTCTTTGTTCTAGTGGTACCATCCTCTTCAGTAACAGTAGTCCAAATAAGTGGACCATTTTGAACTCAGTTGAGTATCATTCTCCCATTCTCCCTATTCTCTATGTAATGTTCCATATGACTTTTCTAAGAGTCATAGAAAGATTTCTCCAACACGGGAGGACAGTTATCCGCACCAACAATGATCATAAATTCTTGCTAAGGTTGTCATTTTGAATTAATTGATTGAATGAGAAAAGATAACTTTATGATCGTTCAGTAATTAGAGGTTGTTGTGTTAAATTGTTGTCTGTTTTAAGTGAATGAATCTTAAGATTACACGGGATTTTACAATTCTTGATAAAACCGAGAAAATAATTGAATACTTCACGGGATTTTACAAATCACAGAAAAACCGTATAAATCTCTAAGACAATATGGTATAAATCTCCAAAGGTAAGTGTATAAGTCACCCACGTGTAACTTATAAATCACCTTAAGAAAACTTTTATAAATCGTCGTTAAGAAGACAGGTTTAAATCGCCGGATTGAATGAGGTATAAATCGCTGGATATACTGAGGTATAAATCGCTGGATTTTAAAACACGTATAAATCGCTGGATTTGAAGACACGTATAAATCGCTGGATTTCCTTACGTATAAATCGCCGGATCCAAACACGTATATATCGCCGAATACAAACACGTATAAATCGCCGAAATCATCAACGTATAAATTGTAGAATTCAATATATATAAATCGCCGAATTCAAACAGTGTGTATAAAAAGCCGTCTTCAAAAACTTCATTTCACTTAAAGACATAATTTTTGATGTTTTTACTTGATTTTACTTGTACTTCTTGCTATTCTAAGACTAGGAGAACCTTAAAAACACAAACTTTATAGTTTTTAACACAAAAAATTTAAAATCAAGATTCTTGTACCCAAAACCCTTTTTTTGAACCAAAAACAACAAAAAATGAAGATTTTTTAGTTTTTCAAAAGTTTTTCTTATACAACTACCTTATACTATGATAAACAAAGAAGAAAGTACTAATCATTATGATATTAAAACACACAAAAGATGAAATCTTTTGTATGGTGTTCGAACCAAACGCACGCCTAGAACAAGTAAGAAAAACGCACACAAAACCTAGCTAAATCACCCCATAGCTCTTGATACCAATTGTAGAATATATGAAGTATCTTATCTCACAATCAAATGAAAAGAAATCTAGAGAGAGAGAGTGGAAGGATTGAACACTTAGAGATAGAAAGGAAAGAGAGCAAAATTAGATTAGAAATAAACAAGTGAACAACCAACCCTCTCCAAGGTGTGGAGAGAGGTATAAATTCTTAGGAGTGGCCGGCCATATGGACCCGTAATGGGCTTAACATGGGCCTTGGGCCTTTCTACCTTATCTAGGTTCCAAAAACTATACTACGAGCCTATCTTACAATATTATGGAAGTGACCGATACTTTTCGTAGAAAAGTATAGAGATTAATTTGGATTTAGATAGCACTTAGAAGTCAATGTTGTTGTTAGTATGTGTTTTTCTGTAGAATGACTTAGGCTTGGATGAGTGGACATGTCACTTGTTCTAGCTAGAAACTCTTTGTAAAAAGATTATTCATTTTGTGATTAACATATTTTCATCTTTTCACAGAATATGATCTCGCGAAACTCAAAATAGGGTAACTATACATATCTATAGGCTAAGTAGTACGTTCCTTGTTTAATACTTCTTTCATACTAAAATTACTGTCTCCCGACAAAAAACACACAGTTTAAGAAAAACATAATTATTACTGCTTTCTCTCTCTTACTTTTTGCAGAATGATAGTCTTACCCTTAACTAATTAATTATTATCATTTGTAATATTATTTTTATTCAAGGGTAATATGGTAAACTTGATCAAACTCTCATATCTATTTATAGTAGTTGACAATTAAAGTGGGACATCCAAAAAAGGGAACATGGACTATTAATTTAGGACGGAAGAAATATGTATTTTCATATCATATCATTTTAATGCGCGGTTAACTAATCTTTCTCGAATTGTAATCTATGCGCCATTATTTATGGTTCATAAACAAGGTTGTCAAACTCGCGATCCCACCTGAAATTGTTTTTGTCTTTGCAGGATCGAGATCGTAGGATCGAATCGGGATCGTACGATCCTACCAATTAGATTATGAGAATATGAGAAGAAGACCACTAGTTTTCATCTTGAAATTGTGATTTGGGAAAGTAGATACTTAAGTTTAATATGATTAGAAAATAGAAAATGAACCGTCAATGTTCAGTTAGTATTTTTATTTTGTTAAGTTGTTGGGCTTATGAAAATAATGGGCTAAAAACTAGCGAGAAACATAGGATAGATATTAGCTTAGTAAAAGCGTATCGGCACTCGATCTCACGAGTTTACGTTCGATTCTACGATTCCACTTACGATCCCACCTCATATGGGATCCTACCACAATACTACACGGTTTTTGCCGATAAACACGTAGGATCGTACGATCCTACGAGTTTACTCGCGAGTTTGACAACCTTGATCATAAACACCATAATTCATGCACCAAACCACCACCTATACCCCACCACCACTACCATCTTTACCCATGACCACCCAACCACCATTTTTAACCACCCACCCAGTATCACCATTTATATCCGTTACTCTCATGTCCATCTACCTCTACACTTAAATCGTCACCACCATTCAGATTAAATTTATATACCAAAATGCCACAAGATGGGTTTGTGTAATTGTGTGAACATATCTTGGAGTAAGGAGTTGAAGTCTATTATGATGGAAATGTAAGGGTGTGTTTAGTTAGAGAAAAAAATTTAGTTTTTTATTTTCATATTTGTAAAAAAAAGAGTGAATATGGTTTTTTACAAAACATAGAAAACACGTTAGTGTGATATTGCTTTCTATTCTCTAGAAAACAAGGAGGGTTAAAAAGAAAATAAGAAAAACATAAAAAAGTGTTTTGTAGTTTATTTTTTAAGTTGGAAAATACATGTTGTGTGTTTTGTAAAGAATTTTTGACTGAATGTAGTGGTGACCGCAGAGGACACCGCCACGTCAACACCAACTCCGCTTTCTCTCTCTTAGACCACACAGTGACCAAACATATGTAGTGGTGACCGCAGAGGACACCGAACAATTTTTTTTATTTTTTTTAAAACATTACATTAATAATTAAACATTTTACAAATTAAAATACAGAAATAAAAATACATGGAAGAAAAGACGAAAAAAATTACGGAAATAAAAAACATGAACTTGACGGAATTTAAAAATACAACACAGATACATTTTAAAACATATAGTTCGAATAGTATCCGTTGGAATAGTAGTTGTTTGATTTCAAATTTGAAAATTACATTACGGAATTAAAAATTACATTATGGAATTGAAAATTCCATTACGAAATTGAACATTACATTACGGAATTGAATAACAATAATGTTAAGCTAATGAAACCGTATCCTTACGGAAAACCTCAACCACATTTCTTTTTGTAATGTTTAGGTAATGCTTTGATGGTTTAGGAGTAAAAACTGAGACATTGGCAAGTATCATAGCAGCTCCTACTGTAATATCCTTTTCATAACTACCCACATCAAGGACTTTGTAGTGTATTGTTCCAGGTACTGTACCTGATAGATCTTTCAGAGTCACATTTAAATCTCCAAGAGCATTCGGAGAACAAGACTTCACTATTGCAACAACTTGTTCAAGTTTTCCCTTTTTAAGAAAGTTGTCGATGTCTCCCAAACATCCAGTTACAGTGCCACCAAAAGCATTCACATAGTTAGTGGCGCTAACCCACGCCCCACTGTTAAAATCAGCATCCTCACCCACATCCTCAACAACTTTCTGCATATATTCTTGTGTCGACATTAAAGCCCCATCCGGATCAAGAATAAATACATTTTCTTTAAGCAGCTTGGCTCGCTGAACAAGACCCGCAGGACCGGGTATTATCCTAACTGGGTTTGGGGTTGAGGAAGATGGTTCAACACATATGCTATTAGAGAGCTGAACAACACCCGCAGGACCGGGTATTATGGTAACTGGATTTGGGGTGTATGGAGATGGTTCAACATGTGCGCTACTAGACGAACGCAGAACAGGTGTTAAATGGAGATCAGAATCGTCTATATCAAGACTGTATTCCCATGGATCATTTTCGTTAGTGAAATTGGAATCCATCTGGATAGTTGGATAAGAAGTTGTGTGATATAATGAGGAGATGGTGGGGGTATTTATAACGAAAAACTAGCCGTTGGAATTCAAAATTTGAAAATATAATAACGGAATTTAAAATACAATACTTTATTTAAAACATTAAATTAAAACAACATTACACTAAAATAGTTTCTAGTTTATTAATCTGATGACTCGTAATCTGAATCAATTCTCATCACCCCAAATTCCATAAAGTATTCATCATCATCAGCTTGTTTTTGCCTAATCTTCTCCTCCCGTGCCTTTTCATCCATTGTTTGTTCTTCTAGTGTTTCTCTTAAGGCTTCTTCATCTAGATGTAGTTGATGTAACTCTTCCGCAGTAAGGTATACATCACCAATCTCATGTGTCTGTGATGACGAACCACCTATATGGGTTTCTGAGCGGTGGTTGTATTTTTCATGTATCCAAGCTAACTTAGCATTCATTTGTTTTTCTAGTTTTGCCGCCTTTCTGTACATAGAAAGATTTAGCTCGTAATCTTTATCAGAACCTTCTTTTAAGAAAGTGTCGATCAAAGCACGGCTCTCTTGTGGAATGTGATTACATTTCTCGTATGCTTTTCTAAGATCTTCTTTAGTTGTGCATGCATTATCAAATTGCAAGGCTAAATCCAGAATCGCTTTCTGATGAACCATATCTTCGTCAATTTGTTTTTGAACCAAAGCTTGGATTTCATCGTCGCTATGTGGTATCGAACAAGCCATTTAAAAAAGATAATGAAAGTGTATAAAATGTATGTGTTTTGTGATTAAAAATGATATAAAAAGTGAGATTTTATAGTGAATGGGGGATTGTTTATTTTTTTAAATAAAAATATAAAAGAAAGAGTTAATTTTTTTAATACGAAATCTTCCTCCAATTGTAAGGTCGTGCAGAAGACTCTAACTTTGCAAAGGTTGGGGGTGACCAGGTCTTGCTTCGGTGGGCGTAGTGGGGTGACCAGGTCCCTTTTATTGCCACATGGGACGACCGACCACAAAAGGTCGTCCCATTACGTTTAGCCTAAGAATTGTGATTCGAACACGATCCCTATTTTACTTATTTTGTACAAAACATTTTATAGAAAACAAGATGTTTCCTTTTAACTAAACGCACCCTAGGTCTTTTAGATTTATTTTTAAGAGAAACATGTTTACGATCTAAGTTATGCATGTGTTTTATGGAGTGTATAATATTAATGCGTATATGTGTTTTTTCTTGGTTGACTTGTTAAAAAAGTTTTAATAGTGGACCGTTGTATTTACTACATCAAAATTAATACTTTATTTATCTTGAAACACCGAAACAAAAAGATTAGAAAAAGAAGAAAAATTTGTGTTAGTGTTTGAATAGGGGGTTTGATTTAAAGAAATATGGTTTCGAATGTATTTTATTAGTGACGAAGATTGGTTGGTGTGAAATGTATGGAGAAGATATGAGTGTTTGAATTATTATTTTTGATGAGAGATGTTAAAAAATGAATCAACTTTTGTTTAAAAATGAATTGAGAAAATGAAGATAGGGATAAGTGATTGATTGAGAAATATGACGGTGTGAGGTTTTGGTGATTTCATCTTACTTATATACAAAACAACTTCTACAAAACTACTTACTTGACACCTAAATTCACACTTACTCTTCGATAGCGACGCAAAAAAACTGATCGTGTGAAAATCTAGCTTTATATTTATAGTATACAGTGTCTTTAGACTTTCACCAACTCTCACAGACAGTGTACCTGTTCGTGTAGGATAGAGAGTCGGAAAGCTGCGTCGTTCACGAGGAGCGAGGGATCCTAAATTGTCTCGCAAGTAATTTACTAATTGAACAAGCGATTTAAATCCGCCGATTATTAATTTAGGCTCTAAATTAATAAAATAAAATAAACAAGATAAAACAGTAATTTGGAAGGTAAGATTCAAGAGATGAAGGAATGATCACCTTCCCATTTACCTATTCATCATCAATGACCTAGTTCTAAGTGCAATGTTTATCTAATCGTGTTGTAGTGAATCGAAGTAAGGAGGTCTTAAAGAATGCGTCTATCGGTTTATCCGCGAGACCATCATCCCAGAGGATTCAAAGTTTACCTACTTCTTGATTTTATTTAATTTTAATTTTTGTATATAATTATTCAAAAATCAAATACAAAATATAAAAATTTTCAAAAAGAAAATAAAAAATTTCCAAAAAGAATCTTCTCGACATGTCTCTTGGAATCGATAACATTTACGTACCTAGAAATGACAATTAATATTGTCACGGGTATGTAAATGAAGTTTGAGCAAGAGTTTAAATGCTTTCAAAACAAGTCTTCTAAATTTTTCTAAATAACTTGTAATCGCTCTCAGATTGTAACTCGGACCCCAATGACAAAGGAGAGTGTACGCATAAGTGCGCTTATCCTTAGCATTATAAGAGAAGTCTTCTAACATGTGATTTTTCAAAAAGTTGAACACAATTTTCAAGAATCTCACAATGACAATTTAAAATTTTTCAAAATTGTGTGTTCAACACTCCATCCCTCACAAAGTTTTTAAAGACGTTCATTTTAACAAGTGGTTTCATTTTTTTAAATGAGTCAATTTTTGAGGGGGAGTTTGTCGGAAAACAATGTTTTAATGATTTTGGATACGTCATCTCATGACAAGTCTTATGTATTCAAAACATTATCAACAATCTCTTAATAACAACTCAGTAATAATGACATAACTTCTTTCGAATGATTGTTATAAGATGATCCAGTGTCTGAGCATAATTTTTTAAGAATTCTTTAATGACATTTCATAATCTTTCAAAATTGTGTCCTCAACACTTAATAGTTTTGATGACTACTTTTATGTGTTCATAAACATATAGTGTCTGAGTACAATTTTTTAGGTATTCTTTAATGACATTTCATAAACTTTCAAAATTGTGTACTCGACACTATCTCTATCCCTCAACATTACATTGGTGGCATCTCAACAACAATTACAATTGGTGTCACATGTATTATTGAGGGGGAGCAAAAACAAAATGTTTCACATAATTCATGTTGAAACACTTTTCTCCTCTTGGAATTTTGATGACAAATTTTAATCCTTTGGTATTTAAAAAACTAAGTGACTTAGTATTTAAAGTAAGGGGAGAAATATGATTAAAATGTGATCTTGCAAATAATAAGTGATCTAAAGACTCAAAGTGTTTTTCACTTCTACCCACATGTGCGAAACACTTTTGTTTATCGATGCACATGTGAAGGGGGAGTTTTCTAAAAGATGAAACTCTCAAAGTGTCAAACGATTTTGATAATTCTAATAAACACTTTGAGTGATTTTCAATGGTTATATGGTTATGATCTTATACCCAACAACCTACCAATTTCATGACGATTCTGAAATCATAAGGTGGTTAGGTTAGGTATTAGTTCTATGATCCAACAAGAACCGAAGGGATCTACCCAAGGACATCCCATAGTTAGAAATAGCAGTCCTTAGGTATGATTTGGAGAAGAATAAGAAAAGGGAAAAATGTTGACTAAGGCATGAGCTAACACTAGAACAATCACAACAATGTGTTAGTAATGACGTCTTGATAAGCATTAAAGGGGTTGAAAATGAAAAAGAAATATAAGGATAAAGGGTCTAAAGAAAGAAGCCCTCCATACAACTTTAGGTAGAAACCGGTTCAATACATATGCTATCAGTTTTCACAAAGATGAATTATGATATTGAAGAAAGACATCATGGACCTAATGATGCACTGTACAATGCTTCTTAGAAATTTAATTTTCTCTTGACATATACTTGTATCATTTTTCACGGAGATCAACACGACTTCTATTGACTTTCTCACTACAAGTTAGTTGATATTAAAAAGGTGGTAGGCTGCTCCAGCCTTTGATCACTAAAACTAAAATGCACAAATTAAGTCTAGAGCCAAGAGATCAATCTATAAATCTCATTAGGACACATTTCCTGATAAACACTTGTTGTTGAACATCTAGAACACAAGTGATAACAAAGAGTCCTACGCATTATCTTTGTGATTTTGCCAGAACATTCAGAGTGATACTCTTCACTATTCCCCCAAACTCATTAATATTCCAAACAACAACCCATCCCTAATTTCAACAATCATCAAAACAATTACACCCTTTTATACCAATTCACACTAAAATTTCCCCCTATCCTTGACAATATACACCAAACCTACCTACTAACCCTACCATAAACCCTCATCCTAAAATAATCTATATCGACTTAATCTTACATTCTACACACCTAATTACCTTATCCACAATATCAATTTTAAACCATTCATCCCCAAATATCACATACCCAATCCTTCTTAACAAAAAACCACACACCCAATCATTACAAACACCACACCCCCCTTCCTCCTATTAACCCTACCCCTCACACTTCTGCCCACATCACCAACATCAGTGCTCCCATGTTCACACACTAAAAATTTCATTACAAGTTACCAGTAGTACACACCAATACATCCGCTAATCACACCTAATATCTCATGTATCCAGATCAACCACTCTCTCCAAAAGTCATCACACCTGTTACACAAATTTATAGAGAACTATTACTAAAAAAAAGTCCCCACAGAACCCTAGCCATGTCAAACTCCTCACAACAGCTAATACATCCACCCCAACCAAATACTTGTATCATTTTTCACGGAGATCAACACGACTTCTATTGACTTTCTCACTACAAGTTAGTTGATATTAAAAAGGTGGTAGGCTGCTCCAGCCTTTGATCACTAAAACTAAAATGCACAAATTAAGTCTAGAGCCAAGAGATCAATCTATAAATCTCATTAGGACACATTTCCTGATAAACACTTGTGGTTGAACATCTAGAACACAAGTGATAACAAAGAGTCCTACGCATTATCTTTGTGATTTTGCCAGAACATTCAGACTGATACTCTTCACTATTCACAGTAGTGCCAACAACAACCAACACTGCGGTAGGTAATTTGCAAGATTTTATATGAATCAAGCATGTGTCAACTGGATATCGATTTTGGTCCAGTGAATGAATTGACGACTCAATCAGTAAGACAGTAACTAACTGATTCACTCTTACCGTGTTGTCTGCTTTGAGACGTTTCGGTAATGAGAACAAGCAAGTACCGTGAATCTAGTGCATCTGCGTTAAAGGATCTAACACTTTGAGCTAGAAACCCTGTCAAGGAGGTTCTTTGAACCTACCTAATCACATGTATAGTATCTATACTATAAAACAGGAAGCCAGAGGTTCACGTAACCGAACTCTGACGAATGACAAAGCCATATTCGTCCATGTATGTTGTTTATTAATAACATAATTGCAGGTCTAGATGATGGCGTATCTACCCCATTACAGCTGATTCAGATTCACAACCACATGCTCATACTCAAGCTACAAAGACTACTATAAGCATCAAGATTCAAGAATCAAGAAAGCTAAAGTTCAAATAAAGACAAAGACTTCTACAACTCTGATATTCAAGATCTTACTAAAGATATCAAGATTATTAAGACAAACATTGTCAAGGGAGATTGTTAGCAAGCTTTCAAAATGATGCATAGTATGAGCATGTTGGTCAAGACACAAGATCGCAAGATAGCAAAGACGACAAAGATAAACAAGAAAGATTTAAAGATCTTAGGATGAAAGACAAAGTTATAAGATAATGACAAAGGCTCAAGATCAAAGATCACATAGCATGAAGGAACAAGTCTACAACAAAGATAAAGACCAAGACTCAAGAGCTCAACGACAACACAATTTCAATAACCTCACTTCAGGGGGAGATTGTTAGCCTTAAAATATTAAGTCGATAATAGAAGTATCGGTCATTCAACAAGGAATCTCGGTCTTTACATTATTCACGTTTTAATAGGCTAGTTAGGGTAACAGGCTCATTTAATGTAATCTAATTATGCACGTGTTACGGGCTAAAGCCCAAGTAATCCTGAGCCTAGCCCGTCTAAGTATGCTAGGCGTCCTAAGTTAGGAGTCTAGGTATAAATACCCCATCTCCACAATGGAAAAGGATTGGTTGTTTCATTTGTTACACACATATTGCAAGCAATCCACCTCTCTTTCTTCTTTCTTATTTCTTTCTCTCTCTAGTTTCTTCACTTTTCTTTGATAATTTCATGTATATTAGTGAAGTGGAAATGGTAATACGGGTTATTACAGCAACTATAATCAACAGGTAGCCATGGTCTACGTCTGTAACAATACATAAATCATCCAAGATACGATAGAATAAACTAAACAATTTCAATCTTTGGATTAACACATGTTCATAGAAAGGAAAGAACAAAAGGCTTAGCCTCTCATAACAAAAGATAACAAAAGATTATTCATAATGGACAAGATAATTGAAACGATGATGTGGATCTGATAATCAAAGGTTATATGATGTAAATAATTCACTTTTGGGGTCTTTCTCCTTGTTCTTCATCCTCCAAAACATCCAACCTAATAGGGTTTCAAACCTTTTGGAATGGGTAGAGAACATGTGGTATTTATAGGTGTTAGTCCCTTAGAATCTGATATAAGGTTTATCAAGTTAAACTAATTAGATTCCATGACAACAAAGTGAGTTTTAAACAAATATATATGAACAATATAAAGAACAAGTTTAAAACACACAGAAGTACTTTTCAACGTATAGACTTTTATTAAAATCAAATAAAGAATCTATGACACACCTTGCTTTTGGAATAACAAGGTGGTTTAATGAGAATTGGGGTGTTATCTCCTTCGAACTTATTCTCTAACCAAAGTTATGAGAAATAAGAAAACAAACTTGTTATGACTAAACTGAAGCTTCAGCTTTCAATAGTATGAGTCCGTTTGTTTAAGAGATAAATGAACTCTTTAATGTGTATCACATTAATTGGAAGAGATAACATTTAATCTGGGAATCCCTTTTCGTTTATAGGCAAAGGGATTAGGGTTTACAAGTTAACCTAATACACATGTCAAGCATTAAATGGGTGGTTGAGCTACCATTTAATGTACACATGCTTTATAGTACCAGGTACAATCCTTTAAGGAAAGTTGATGTACTTCTATACCAACTTTAGAAGTAACATTTCCCAAGGAGATTGCTTTATTCCTTTTGACATAAAGCAATCTTTTTCCCGCCTTGTAAACCTTCTAGAAGTGAAACAACACGTTTCAACTTCTGTTAAGGAGATAGACAACGTTCAGCTTGGAATTGTCAACCAAGCTGAACTGAAGCTCCAACCAAGAGTCCTTCTTCAGTTTCTGTACCGCTGCATACACTGAAGTGAAGATACTTCCCAATCTTCTAAGGACCTAAAGAGCTGACGCTGAAGAAGCTTCAGCGACTCAAGCTGAAAGACTTCAGCTTGAGAAACACTTAGGGGATTTTATGTTTAAATCTACTGAAAGACTGAAGGGCTCAGGAACTGAACCCAACAATCTCCCCCTATTTGAATATACAAATAGCCTAAGTTAAAATCAATTGTAAGTAAGCAAAACAACTTCTTCTTACACAATTGATATAAATTAAACAACATAAACTGATAACCCTTTCTTCTAACTTTCATTACAATAAAATACAAAGGATAAAGTTATTACAAAAGATTACATTCTACTGCCTCAGCTGCTCAATGACTCTTATCTGCTTGAGTGGATTCAGGTTTCTCATATCAATTTTAGCAAGCAGAAGAGAACTAAAAGTCCTCGCATGATCATCAAGCCCAGGACCTTGGTGATGTCTGAAGAAAATTTCTTGTACAGTATATAACATGGTGTTTGAGAAATCTCTAAAGTCTTCAATGGTAACAAAATCCTATCTATGATATGAGTTAAACAAAATCATACCTAAGACGGGTTCATTAAGCACGGTACCAGGAAAATGATCTTTATACTAAACTGATCACTTCAGCCTTTTGTTTACTTTAAAGTATTCATGGATGTCATCAGCCTGTTTTCTCTTTTTGTTTGTGAGATCATTTAGTTTGTCAAGAGGGTCGTGTTTGCTTAGAGGAATATCCAACTTTATACCCAGTTATGCTTCAGTCGTGTGAATGTAGTCCATTGTTGTACCTATCTGTTTATAGATGGTTTCCCATCCTTTTCAGTTCTGTTGGGACATGCTTTCATCACTTCTCTCCATTCGCCAAGGTGCAGATCACTGGCTTTGAACATGGGAATAATTTCACTTGTACCATCCTCTCAATACACTTTGAGTGTAATTGGACCCTTTTTGGTCAAGACATCACAGTTGGTGATTCTTGATACTGCTCTTCTATTCAACATTTTGTCACAGTATCTATCATAATGTAACTTGTCATTGTAGTACTTGTTCACCACCTCTGGACCAAGAATATTAATCAACTCTTCTTTTCTTACCTTACTTTCATGTTTAGCTGCTTCAGCTTTGGCCTCTTCCTCTATCTTCTTTTGTTGATTGATTTGTTCTTTAGTTAGATGGATGTGCTTTCCATCTTCAGCGACAAAATCAAACTTCTTTACTTTCTTTATCCTAGAAGATTCGACCATAGATCCGGATAGGTGAGTTTCATCATCATCAGAGTCACTTTTAGTACTCTCTTTCACAGCCTCTTCTGAAGACAAGGCCTTTTTGCCCTTGTCTTTCTTGATATGCCCCCTCTCAGTTTTAGAGGAGCCTTTTGGTGGACTTTGAGGAAAGGGAGATTGCATTTGAGTTGTAGTGGTTGTGATGATTGGTGTTGTAGGTGGTGTTGTTGGTTTTGGTTATTGTTTGTTCAGGTTTTCCTTTTTAGCTCTTCTTTGAAAAAGCTAGGAGAATGTGGCTTGATTTATGTTATTCTCCCCCTCAACAAGTTGAGTGCCAGCTTGGCCTGCTGAAGGAACACTATCATCCCCAGTTTTCTTTGATGTAATGGCCTGAGCAAACTGATTTAAGGCATTTGTGACTTTGCTGAGAAGACTTAGAAGAGCATCCAAGGTCTTCAGCTTAGCCTGAACCATTTCAACTTGTGATGGCACAACAAGAAATTCAGCTGGCAGTTCCCACTGAAGTATCTTCAGTTCAGCAACTTGTGGTGTAAGACTAGTTACAGTCTTTGTAAAATCTTCCAGCTTGGGGGGAATTTCTTTCAAATCTCCAGGGAGCTCAATTTCCAAGTTGTAAACTTGATTCTTTAATCCTTTTACCTCAGTAGCTCATTGAGCCGTTCCATATTAGGAAAGGTGGATTGAGCTTTTAGGAGTGCAGCTTCAGCTTTAGCTTTGTTCTTCTTGGCTTCCAGTTTATGCATTTGAGACTGAAGAATGAGCACCTGGTTGGTAAGTTGTTAAATTTGAGAAGACCTAGGAGATGAGGATTTAGGAACTGAAGTATCTCTAGTTTTAACATTTTCAGTAGCATGAACTTCATCATCCTCATCTTCATCACTATCATCCACAACAATGACAAGATCATCTTCAGGTGAGTCCAGGTCTTTAAAGCTAGGTTGCACATGTAACACCAGCTTTGCAAGATCTTCCAACTTGATTGTGCTGGAGGTTTCTTCCTCAATTTGACTAGCAATCGAGTTGGCCCCTTTTCCTGTAATAGGCTGAGTAAGGACAGTTTCCAACCCTTCACTAACAGATTTGGTTTGGTCTGCAAGAACATGTGGGTCAGTACCTGCAAATAAGTGATCATATGAAGTGTTTTTGGTTCCTTCATTCATAACCTGTTGTTGAGGTACAAAATCATTAGGAGCAGAATTTCCAGGATCTGCTTCAACTTTGGAAGATGCTAAAGCATCAATTCCTGATGCAGACTCAGAGTGAATAATGAAAGATGCTAAATAAATAGGCTTATTTAAATTAAATGCTGACATACCAATACTGAGCTAAGGGTCGACTCTTTCTTCACTGGTGACCCCTAAAGATGTTGGGCCACCAGTTGCTTGCTGGTCCTGTTTATGCATTCCAGTATCCACAGGTGTAGAAACTGGAGGCTGGCTTGGGTTCGAGTACATGGCCGAGCTGGACTCTTTTCTCTTTTTAGAAAGGCCAGTTTTGGAACTAGTGGGTGCCTTAGAGGACCCACCTTTTGTTGCCTCTTTGCTGGACACAGAGGGTTGTTTTGAAGAAGTTAAAGGCTTCTTGTGTCTAGTTTGAGCTCCAGGCTTTATGCCTTAGGAAACACTCTCAGCTTTTGAAGAGGTTTTGGGAGCTTTAAAGACCACTAGCTTATCTGCAGCACATATAGCCAACATATGGTCTGTGAAGGGAGGTTCTTAAGGTTGGTTGAGCTTCAGTGCCTAATTGTTGACACTGAAGACTTGAGTGGGGTATAGTGTGACCTCATCATCCCCATATCCTTCCTTCATCTTGTGCATTATCAGCAGGGAGAGAAATCGAGTGTAGGGAACAACCTTTTCCCTTTGTTTCTTCTTCAGCTTAATGATGATATCCTCCCAAAATATGTTGGCATAGTCTATGTTAATGCCATTGGCTAGACTATATAGTATAATGGCATATTTGTTTGTGATTTGATCAAATCCTCTAGTTTTACCCTATAAACACTAGATGATCTGTGCCATCAACAACCTCCACCTAGGAGGAAGGAGACTCTTTTTGAGAGTTTCTTTTGCTAAAACCTCTTCCCCGTACCCAATCGTTAGAAACCACTACCTAACAACATCACTGGATGGTGGTGCAACATATTCACTAGAGTGAGGTAGGTAGTGTGTACCTATGGCATTCCTAAAAGTGTTTACCCCTTCTTCTCTAAAAATACCTCCAGTGCGGGTTGAGAAGGAAACCTTAGAGTTCTCTAGAGCTTTGGCTGAGTACCAAAATTCAGGCAGGTATTCCTTATACATGTTAGGAGATCTGGTAAATGGTTTTCTAAGGCAACATTTGGACATGAAATTTGAAACACACTTAAAATAATCCTTGTTATTATGTTCTGGGTAAAGAAGAGCAACCTTATTATTTGTGTTGAGGATGATGTCTTTTAGTTTGAAGCCTACTTGTTTAGCAGCAACAAAGGGTTGTTCTTGTTGTTGAGGATTTTGTTCTTGGTTTGCCATTTTAGGGTTTGGATGATTTGATTTGTATTAAGGTTTTGTGTGTGTTCTTGGTGAAAGGATTTATGATTTATGAGAAGTGATTTATGAATGGTGAAATAGGTTTATATGATTGGTTACTTTTTTACCTTTTCTTTTGAGGGTTTGATAGTTACCAAGTGGAAGTTGTGAATTTGTGAGAAGTTTTAGGGTTAGGTTTTAACATGTGTGTAAAACTTTATATTTAATGAAAGTCCTTTTGACATGCCTCTGACACCTAGAACAGTATACAACCGTCTTTGCACTGTTAAAGTAGGTGAGAGAAAAGGTGAGGTTATTCTAACATTTGAAATTCATCATTTAATAAACTTTTAAATTAGTTAACTTCCTTTGTAAGAAATTAATTAATAAAATTATTTATTTTGAAAATCATTTTTTTAAACTGACCTTGAGTGATGTTTAAAGAATGAACTAGGTTCAGGTTTGATGTCATGTCATGCTGAACTGATTATTGTAATCATCATTATCATTAATCCTCCAGCGAAGGCGACAAAACCACAAATGCTCATGCAAATCCATGAATGAGACATATATGATTTCTCAGTTACTTCACTCGAGAGATAGCTAAAGAATTAGATAAAATCGATTTAACTAATTTTGTTAAGTTCTTGTTTTAACCAATGACTATGCTCCAGCAAAGGCGACAAAACCAAACATGCTCATGCAAATCCATGAATGAGACATATGTGATTGCTCAGTTACTTAATTTAAGCAAATTAAAGGTTGTATGCAAAAACTAAACTGACAACATATGAAAATTTATTCAGTTTTGGATAAATCGTTGAACCTTCAGTTTTATTCAGTTAGTACTGAAGCTTCAGGTTTTGAATCAATGTTCAGCATACCTAGTTCAACAATCAATCTTTTGAAAGTTGGCTCATCCAGAGGCTTGGTGAAGATATCAACAAGTTTATATTGAGTGGGAATGAAAGAAATTCAATGTCCCGTTTGTGAGTATGATTCTTGATCTGAAATCAATAAGCTTTGTTTTTTTGAGTGCGGAATTTAATTGTTATATGTAACTATTCATATATGATATCATAGTCAGTGAGTTGACTCTATCCATAGTATGATCGCATAACATCCAGCAGCAACTATATCTTCAGCTTTTGTTAAGAACATAGCTTCAGAAAACTGCTTATTTGCACTTTAGCAAACAAGCTTGCCTTCAAGGAATTGACAATCATCTGAACTGTTTTTACTATCCATGTTGCATCTAGCACAATCAAAGTCTCATTTTCATCAAATAGGGGAAGTTTGTTGGGATTCTATATTTGATGAGACAAAATAAATAAAAGAATGAAACATAAGGACAAAATCTAGCAGATTGGAATTCTACAAGCTGGTGGAGAATTATGGAAGATTTGGTCAAAGATATCAAAAGATGAAGATCTCTTAAGATGATAAAGATAACAGAAAGAGATTTTTAATGTTAAAAAGATTTACTTGTTTAGATCTTTATGTTAAAACTTCATTTGAAGTCATGATCTCTCTATATAAAAGAGTTCATACGGACAACATATGTTTTAGCGATTCAAAAGAGTTCTGTGTGTGTACACTGGATCATTGTTACATCTTAGTTGGTGTATGTAGCCTCAAGGATCTATGAATCCCTGTTACAGGTTGGTAAACCGCCCCCCCCCCCCCCCCCCCCCCCCCCAACCGTTTTATTATGATCAATTGAATTGGGCTTGGTTGGATACCGTTATGGTAATAAAACCTTGTTAGAATAACTTTGATGTTCTTATTTATATTCCGCTATGCATTATGTTATCGTTGTTATTGTTCATCCTAGATATAAGGTCTAAACAACCCGAGCTTAAACGATCTAAAGGGTTATTACGATCTTCTACATCCTTTTACCTATTTATATCCATGGCATATCATAATAGCAGTACTAACTATACAAGACTAACATCACTAAGTATTAACTTAAAGTCTACTAAATTACTGGCAACTGTACTAATTAATTTGTACTAGCTTAGCCAACTAACTTTTATAACATACGATGTACTAACTTTATTTGTACTATTTTCTTTTAACTTTCAACTGCAAGCACCAATCTTGACCTGCAGTTATTTTCTTCAAACTAACAGTAGTAACTTCAAATGCCACTTTAATTCCATACAATAACTCACCCTAAACTTGATATTCACCTTGGTTAATCTATCAAGTTTCTTTTAGTATCAACATCTTGATCATCTAGGAGGATTGTGCCTCCAAAACATCTTCTCTTCTGTGTTGTGATCATGCTACCAATCTGAAGAAGCTCACATACTGCACATCTCAATTTCATTACTCAACCTATAGTCTTTATTTAGCAACCTTGAAATCATTTACTTGAGTTAGAGGATATTTCTTCTCAATATATGTGATTAGAAACTCAAGTATTCTTCAATACTGTACTTGAAACTTCACATGTCGTCAAACATCTCTAGCTTATCAAGTTTAGTCCTTGTTGACTTCTTTCCAATATTTCATCTTCATCATTAGGCTCAAATAAGGTCTTCAGATCTCCCCAAAGTAACAAGTCATATCCTTCTGGACTTGTTGTCTCATATCTTTCATTTACCAACCTATGTAGATCTATCACATCTTGTTTGTCAAAATCATCAACCATTTCACTGAATATCTCGTTAATTCTTGCGAAACTTCACATTTGCTCTGATGATTTGGATTAATACTATATTTTAATTTAAAATATGTGTGTTCAATCAACAATTTGGATATTTGGTGGCCATAGATTCAACATCATTAGGCAACATTCATCCTTTAATCTACATCCTCATACTATCTCTAGATCCTCTTTTTCAGCATATTTCCTGTTTAGTTTATGTGTTCTTGAACTTTATTCGTTAGAATCTGCTCTTGGTTCTTTTTTAGTGCTTTCTGCTTGCTGTTGACAGGTCATCATCTCTAGGCTTAAATTCATCAATCCACTTTTTCTCTCTTTCATTATTATTCTGAACTTCTTCAAAGTTCTTGGGCTTTAGTTGTTCATTGAGTGTATTACCCATATTTTGTGGTATGTTAATCATCTTTTCCTGACTTGATTTCTGTTGGTGTTTGTTCCTTATTGACTGCTCTTTCTGTGCCAATTATTTCTTTCTTCTTTCAAAAATTCTGCTCGGGGGGAGGGTGGGGTAACAATTGGGCTAGTTGTGTACATTTCTTGCTCTTCCATGTGTTAGTATGTAACGACCCCAGTTATGAAGCAACATCTATTATGGCTTGATTTTCATCAAACTCTTCAAGCTAAGCAACACTTCGTAGCTTTTCTTGACTTTTGTCTTTCTTTTTGTGCTCGAGTTCCAACTTATCTAACTTTTCCTCATGTAATCTTTGTGCTAACTCTGCCAGCACTTTCAATGTATAACGCTAACCCTTGATCACCTTCATTTTATTACTTTCACTAGTTTCTTAGTTCTTCATTCAACCAGTACACCTTACTTTGTCTTTTTGGGATCTATAGTGAGAATGACGGTTGAAGCGTTTTAGTTGATCTGTTTAGTCTAGGGGTTCTTCTTCATCTATGCGAGAACAACTCCTTTTACCTTTTCTTTGCTTTCTACTTCTCCATCTTAACAAGTATATGGAGCAATCGTGAGATTTCATCACCAATTTTTGTTGTTGTTGTAGGAGGTGTATATGGAGAAGCAGCACTAACATTCACTAGGAACACTGGCCAGCTACTAACTTCGGGCCTAGTAATATAACTTGATCAGCAGTACTACCATCTTTTTCACCACTACCCTTGTCTTCCACAATCACTTCTGTATCAGCCCTATTAGTCAAGTTAAGCTCCTCTGTTTTATCATCATTCCTCCCCTGTTTGGATGCATCCTCACCAAACTTTTTTTTAGTAGAAGTCTCAACTCTGCCTTTAAATAGTCTTCTCTTCATAGATTGTGGAGTTTCTTGCCTTTCTTTCTTTTAGCCTCGTGACTCTCATTTTCAATTGTGTGATCACTCTGTCTTAGGCTAAATAGGTTTTGCTTCTCTAAGGAAAGAACCCTTTTTGTCAATGAGGTACAGGTTTCCATCAATTCTTGAATTAGTTCATTTACCCATAACTTCCAGTTTGTGTTACCTCCTGAGCAGACGGTGAACTCATGGGGTCTTAATCGTAGTGGTACAGCAAAATCTGTCAAATCATCATGATATTCATATGTCCTCTTTCCAGGTCTTGAATGTGTTAAACTTCTAAGAGAGGTAGGATCACAGGACGTTTTAGATGCAGTCCAGGCCTAGTCTCTGAGCATATACACCCCCTACATGTAGGGACTTTGCGCCTGGGTCTGTCACTGAACTATTTTTCCTGAGAAGGAGGATCATTATACATTGCCTCGGGTTTGGTCTTTAAGGATGTGATCACTGTCTTTTGCTGCAACTAAGCCTAGCAGCCAGAGTATGATAGCCTTCACCACAATGCAACTCCCCTCTTAAGGACAGCTTATCCGCTCTATGGTCTAAAGGCACACTGGTCTGAGGTAATGCAGTGACCTGTTTGGCTCTCCTATGTTTTTGAGTCTTTCTTTGTTTTCTTTGATATATAGATAGAGATGGGAGTATTTGCTCAATGTGAGCTTCAGTTTAAAGTTAATGGGAAACTGTTGGAGGTGTTTCAGTTTGAGGTTCTGAAACATTTGGTTATGAGGTAGAGGGTGTGGGTTGGGATTCAGGGGTTATTGCTCAACCTTCACCCTCAGGTGCTTGGTTTTGCACCAACATGGAGTCAAAAAGTGGAGTAACTTTTCCTGAAATTTTTTTACTTTTCCTTGCCATATTAGAGAAAACCTTTGTACTGTGTGTAGGTGTCTCATAAGTATCATTAAAAGGTTCTGGTAAATCTTTAAGCTGGTTATTCAAAAAGAGTTGTAAAAACTTTGGATACATTAAAAATCTCTTTGGATCCAAGTTGCTCAACATACCATCAAAAATTAATTTAGAAAAATAAAATTTTTTAAATTAATTTGCTAAACATATAACTGCTGAAGCCAAATTAGTTGAAAATTCATTCTAAGCAGTTGATTTTGAACATATACAATGAAGGATGGTATGTATCAGAAATTCCCATGAGGTGAGTAATGAACCTTTTTTGAAAAGTAAGTTTTGTTAGAAAGTTTCATATCTACATAAAATGCAGGTTTCAAAATTTCATCATTTGTTAGCAAGGCAATACCATATCATCATTATGAGAAGATCACTTTCTCACTAATGATTCTTATGACCACAGCCTTTCCATCAACAATAGCATGTATTTGCTTCACTGAATTAACTGTTTTGGAAGGTAGGCGTATTCCCAAAACTGGTTCAATGTAAGAAGCATAGGTAGGCAGGAGACTTATAATGAGAGTATAATTGATCGAACATGTAGAGAGGAAGTCCACTATCTGATGAAACTCAGCGTTCTTATAACAACCTACAATTTTCATAAATGTAAATATCCATCTAATAAGTTAGATGATTGTAAATTATCAATGTATATGAACTCTCCTTTTTTAGGGTAATTTTTTGGACTTTTTTACATTACTTACTTTGCAATACTCGATGTACAACTTTCTTGTTAACTAAAGTTAAAGGGCTCAGGCAACCTACATATGGCAATCCTGTCTTCATATATGTCAAGTCAATATATCTAATATCTTGTTGACACAGTATCATTATTACTCTAATGTACCACTTAGCAACGTATATGTCAATACGGGATTTTAAACCATTATCAGATTGCTTCTAAACCATATTCCCTGAAGGATTAACATCTACAGTGAATGCACCAAAGCTTCTAAAGCATTGTACAAGCAATATAACATCTCTTTGAATATAAAATTCTTCAACTAAGTCAAAGTACAAGTCTCTAAAAGCTCAATGTACAAGTCATTAAGCATGATCTCTAAAATAGCCGTTTTACCTCCGTTTTCATTCTAATTTCTTCACCATCACTTGTGTACAAGCTACTACACTCATTCTACAATGTATAAACCCTAAATATTCTATTCATAAGCTTTCATACATCTATTTGCACTCAAAACCCTAAACCCTAAAACCGAGCTAGTTTCTAAACCATGACTCGTTTCTTCATTTTTATCCATTGTAAACCTAAACCAATACTTAAATAAGTTATAATAACATAAATTACAACATTCTCAATCACTTTCCATCATCATTTCACCATATTAACAACAATGTACAAGAAACAAAGCTAGAAAACCCTAATTGTGCCCAAATTGTAACTTTGACCCGTTTACTCATTTTCTACCCATTTTAACCTAAACCACCTCTCAAATTTTGATTATAATCCTTAATATAAGCCTTAGGATCAGTAACCTATCATTCCTAATCAAATGTACATGAATTACAAGCTAGAAAACTCAACCCGAACCCTTATGAACCCTAAATGAACCCGAAATACAAACCCTTGCAAAATGACCCATTCTAACTATTTTCCTTGCAACCAAGCACCTCCATGACTAAGCTACTTCATTCCTAAGCAGCTTACAAGCACCTCTCTTCAAAATATCTTCCATTTATATTGTATAAAATTCATCACATGCTTCTTGTTCTTTCTTTTCTAGCCGCGGCAAGCAACAAGAGAAACAACACATCAAAGCTAGTTTTCTAGCTTGTACACCTGAATTTCTAGCTTTTACACATCCCCTACTAGACCTCCTATGTGTCAAGATCAAAAACTAAGCCTTGCTTACTCACCTCCCTTGAATTCTAGTATAAATAGGACCATAGAACTTCATTCATTCTCATCCCCCACTCTCTTATCTCATACCCATTATAGGCAGCAATCCTTTGCTCCATTAAGTGTTAAGAAGGTCTTAAGAAGTATCAAGTTCAGAAAGGAAGCAAAAGAAACCAAGAAACGAAGCCCGGGAGTCGTTATTCTAGGCGTACAAAGCCGAAAGTCCTGATTCCGACCCGTTTCTAAGCCATAAGCTCAAGACCAGGTTCTCTAAGCTTATGATCTGATTTTATAACGTTATAATGTTCATATGATCTTGCTAAAATCATAATATAAAGCTTTGAACTCAAAAACCTAAGTGTTATGCCTTTTTGATCCAAAACCGTACACCCGAAACCCTAATTTCATGTTTTTACTTAAACTATGAGCTAAACTTGTAAACTATTGTTATAATCTATCCTAATAAGCTTATATAATGTTAAAATAAGTGCTTTGATAAGTCATGAAAGAATTTAATCTTAAAACCCGCGCGTTTTCATTTTAAAACCCTAATTTGACCCGTTTTACTTCCTAGCTTAACGAATCATTAATTTAAACTTGCGTTGTGTTAAATCTTCATATTTTAGTTTATTATAACTTATAAATGTCTATTGAAATGTTAAAATAAGCTTGCATGGCAATTTAGACATGTTTTGTAATTATAATCCATGCAAGGGGTATATATCGTAATTTTCAGAAACTTATAACTAAAAGGACTAAAAGTGTCATTTTATCAAAGTTATAACTATAGGGGTCTATTATGTCACTTTTTAAAGTATAAGGTTTACTTGGTATATCAATAAAAGTTGAAGGACCAAAGTCGTAAAAATGCAAACCCTAGGGGTCTACTTGCAATTTTCCAAACCCCAGGGTCTAAAATGTAACATTTTGAAAAAGTGTAAAATCATATCCAAAACATTATATAACATAACTTTAATTAACGCTCCTCGTGCTTAACATCTCTAGATATTGAATAAAATGCTTAAAACTGCTTATGTTATAATCCTTATATCATTCATCATCGATGTGCTTTCAAAAATCATGTCCCGGATCCATATCATACCACAATACTAGGGAGCTTCATATTAAGAAGTTTCATCTTGGTATTACGTTCTGTCTGAGTTGTTGGGTTTACGATTTAAAGTGCCCTAGCTCCACAAACGTTTACTAAATGACTTCTAAACTATGATGGCCCGAACGGTGTTATGATAATTTTTATATCAAAACCAACATCGATATCCAAAAACTTATATATACAATCAAACTAAGACTTGCCATATATTAACCCAGGTTTCTGTGATTGCCGTGTTGAAGCCGTTACTTTCATTTCATATACATTAGCTATCAATTTCCCCATAACCGTTCAGGTGAGTTCTTAGCCTCGCATTTCAATCTTTTTATAAACCTGCGAGGGGGATACATGCTATAAACAGGAATGCAATTATTTCTACATGCTATTTCAATTTACTATTGCCTAAGTAACTGCTTTGCCTTTAAGTCCCCATAATCATGAACCGTTAATTACTCTCCGTAGTAAGCGCGAATGATGTGAATAGATCTATTTGGGCTGGACTCCCCGTTGGTGTACCTAGTTACGTGTAACCAATTGCACATCATTAGAAATCACGCGGGTATTTTGGCAAAGGTGCCCGCAGGGGCAATATTATCATTATAACCTAAGGCATCGGATTCATGAGCTAATGGCAATAATAAATTATGTTTTCAATACTGGGTGTATATCAACGTAACCCAAATATCACATTTGCATTCAAATTATATTACTTAAACCTATGGATTCACTCAACCTTTGTGTTGACTTTTTAGCATGTTTTATCTCAGTTTTTATCATGTTTTATCTTATGGGAGCTAGTTGGCACAAGTGGCAAGGACAATACGATGAAAAACCGTTATCATTCAAACATTATTGGATAGAATTTGGAACCTCTCCGTTTGTAAAAACTCTTAAGAAATAATGAATGATAACTTTTTTTAATAAACGACTCTTTTTTATTCGTTAATCTATAATTATGCACTTTGTTAAACCTTTGAAGTAAACCCCAGATAAGCATCTGTTGCTATAAGTAAAAATTGGGGTTTTTATAATTTGCAGAAGCCAATTCTACTAAATCATTCCATGCAGTAGTCTTAGCAACTTAGGCATTCAAAATAGTTATAATAAGGGAATTTCAATAGAGGGGGGAAAAGAATGCCTTTATAGAAAATAAGATTTCTGTGGAAAGTTACTCAACCCCATCAGTGAAGCTGTTACAAAGATAGGTAGCATGGTTAGGGTAGACAATCAACACCTTCAGCATCTTCCAGTTGAAGATCTCTTCTTACAATGGATTCAGTTATGATCACCTTCTTCCCATCCACTAGGGCTTGTAACTGTACTTCTCCATTAACAGTTTTCGCTTTGACACTAGCCCAGAATTGTTCAATGCATGAAGTATAGATTATAGGATTAATGGTTAAAGCATAATTGATAGGGTTTGCATTTAGAAAATCAACAACTTGCTCAAACCCTTCACTTTCAGCGGGTTTAGACAAAAATGCGACTAAATTATGAGTATCAACAAACTTTAGGGTCGTCATTGTGTTGGTTTTGATAATGAATGATGAAATTGAGTTAGGGTTTGTGATTAAAGAGTATATGATTGAATGAAATCGATTAAATAAGTGATTGAAACCCTTAATCGAAGTATTTATGAAAATACCCTCAACAGCATTAACGTTCACCAGCAGTTGTAAGTTTATGCCTAGTAGCATTAACTTTCAACAGCAGTAGTAAGTTGTGCCTAGCAGCATTAACTTTCAACAGCAGTAGTAAGTTTATGCCTAGCAGCATTAACTTTCAACAGTAGTAGTAAGTTGTACCTAACAGCATTAACTTTCAACAGCAGTAGTAACCCAGCAGTATTAAGTTTATGCCTAGCAGCATTAACTTTGAGTCACCAGCATTAACTCCAATTCCATAACTCTCTTTTTGTTTTTCAACTCATCATTTCTCTCAATTCTTTTACTCACTCACTCTGTCTATTTTTATTTCACACAGCTCTCTTTCTGTTTTTATTCTTACCAATTCTCTTAATTCTTTTTCTCACCAAATCACTCTGTCTGTTTTTATTTCACACAGCTCTCTTTCTGTTTTTATTCTCACCAATTTCCAAAATCAAGACTTTAACGATTAAGCATTCCAATACTAGCAATAAGATATTGAAATCTACTTACATCAAATACTTTTGTAAGAAAATCTGTAACATTCTTATTAGTATGAATCTTGATCATTTGAATTAGCTTCTTTTTATTGGAATCTCTGATAAAGTGATGTCTAATCTCAATGTGTTTGGTTTTTGAATGAAAAACAGGGTTCTTAACTATGCATATAGTAATCTCATTATCAATATAGATCTTTGTATGCATAAAGTTATACCCATAATCAAGCAATTGATTTTGAATCCAAAGCACTTGGCCATAACAACTTGAAGCAGCTACATACTCAACCTCTATTGTAGAATTAGCAACCACAGTCTGCTTCTTGCACTACCATGAAATCAATCTACATCTAAGGAATTGACAACCTCCTGTTGTGGACTTTCTATCCAAGCTTTCTCCAGCATAATCACTATCAGTGTATGCTACCAAATCAAAATGTGAATCTTTTAGATAGCAAATGCCCAATTTAGGTTTACCTTTTAAGTATCTAAAAATTCTTTTCACAGCATGAAGATGTGACACTTTTGGGTTGATTTGGTATCTTGCACAGGCACACATTGTAAACATAATATCAGGTCTTAAATAAGTAAAATACATTAATGAACCAATCATTGATCTATATAAATGAACATCCACTTCTTCACCATCTTCATCCTTGAGCAAAGGCTTTTGAGTTTCCATAGGTGTGCTTGCTGTCTTGACATCAGTAAAACCAAATTTCTTCAAAATCTTAGTCACATACTTGTCTTGACTGATAAAAATTCCATCCTCTTCTGCTTTACTTGCAGTCTAAGAAGAATGTGTGTTCACCCTAAAACTCAATTGATAACTTCTTATGCATCATCTTCTCAAACTCAGTGCATAATGACTTCTTTGTAGAGCCAAAAATGATATCATCTACATACACTTGAACTAACAGAATATCACCTTTGTCCCTTCTGATAAACAAAGTCTTGTCTATCTTTCTTCTCTGAAACCCATTGTCCAACAAATAAGTTAACAAGGTTTCATACCAAGCTCTGGGAGCTTGATGCAGTCCATAAAGTGCCTTCTCTACTTTGTATACTCTGTCAAGGAAGTCTGGATCTTCAAATCCTGGTGGTTGACAAACATAGACTTCCTCTTCTAATCGTAACCTACTCTTGACATCCATCTGGTTACACCACAAATTCTTTAAATGCGGGCAATAGGCTTAGATGCCACAAAGTATTTAAATAAGGCATAGGCTAAACATAGCCTAATTGCTTCAATTCTTGCAACAGGGGAAAAGACTTCATCATAGTCAATCCTTTCTTCTTGTGTGTACCCTTGAGCAACCAATCTTGCTTTATTTTTAATCACAATTCCTCTTTCATCCTTTTTATTCCTAAAGACCCATTTAGTGCCAATGGCTCTTTTTCCATTAGGTAAATCCACCAAAGTCCAAACTTCTTGTAATCTGAATTGTAGAAGCTCTTCTTGCATAGCCTCTATCCAGCTTGGATTCATTAATGCTTAAATTACCTTTTTGGGTTCTTCTTGTGATAAAAAACAAGCAAACAAGTAGTTTTGAAGGTCTTTATGGTTAGTTCTTTGTTTAAGAGTAGTACCAACAAACCCATATTCCTCTAAATTCTTTATCATTCTTCTTGTTTGAGGTGCTGAATTCAAGTCTCTAATAATTTGTTCAACTGGATGATCTTTGTGTATTCTTGTAGTTGGAATAGGACTGACAGGCATAAATGCATCCAAATTATTCATGTCAGCCTCTGCACCAACATCTTCATCATCATCTGAATAGATAATATCTTCCAAATTAGACATATTTTGATCATCTGGAAGTTCAATGCTTGTTTTTCCACCAATAGTATTAACTTCATTTATGCCAGCAGCATTAACATTGTAAGTGCTATTGACATTATCATCCTTCTCTTGATCATCTCTTTCACCCTCTTTACTTAGATCACCACCTTCTTTTCCTGTTTCTGTAATAACCTTCATTTCATCATCTCCTGAAGGTTTGAATCCATTACCAGGAGAACTCTTTGAACTTTGAGAGAATAGTGGACCAACAGTCCACAATGGTAGTAAAATGTAATCTTTTCCAGGTACTGTCTCCATTCTAGCTTTACCTGCATCATCACATGCTTTTGTACCTGCATTACCATTAGACTGATTTCCTGCAACAACTGGCTTATAATTCATTGACTTTGTTAGTGCATCAATATCAAAAAGCCAATTTGGTGCACTTCCTGCAATATTAGGTGTATTCTCACTAAACTGGATATGTAGGTTCTCTTCAACTATCCTAGTTCTATTGTTGAATACTCTAAACGCTTTACTATTGATTGAGTACCCAACAAAGAATCCTGCATCCGTCGTACCATCAAACTTGCCTAAATGATCTATGGTATTGAGAATTATAACATGACACCCAAATGGTATCATAAAGCTGAAAGCTAGTTTTCTACTAAGAAAAAGTTTATAAGGGGTCTTATTATGAGGCTTAGTTACTAATACCCTGTTTTGGACATAGCATGTAGTGTTAACTGCTTTAGCCCAAAAAGTAGTAGGTAGCTTAGAATCAGCTAGCATTGTCTTATCAGCCTCAATTAGTGTTTTATTTTTCCTTTCACTTTCAGCTACATCCATTTTGTTGAGGAGTTCTGCTACACTAATAAATTTCGTCTTAATACCTTTTACACTCACAAAACGATTCATCTCCTTATTCTTGAACTCATTTTCATTGTCACACCTAATTATCTAACCCTGTTGATAATAATAGATTATCTACCTAGTTATAAAGGACTTAAGAATGCCACCTATCTAATCCTTATATCGCTAGAAAGAAAACCTCCAACTAAAACCTATTGTAATCATTTTAACAACTAGGCAATACATCCTTTTCCATTAACTTTTTAACAAATGTTAGGACACAAACAAATCCATGTGCAACAATTTAAGGTTGGCTGATTAAACTTACGTTTTGGGACTTACAAAAAGCTCTATGTTGCGTTCCTTTTTGACAAGCAAGCACACAGTTTTATTATTTTACCAAAAAGTTTAAATGTAAACCTTCTTACAAGATTTCCCTTAACAGTTATAATCATTATTTGAAATTTATGTTGTCCAAGCCCTTCCTATGCCAAAGTTTAGATCATCAGATGTGGCTTATTTGTAACGAGACAAGTAAGACCTCCTTAGGGAACAATAGTCTTTAAATCACACTATACAATGTTCTTCTAGGAACTTTAAGTAAAACAATACTTTTCATCAGTTAACTTAAAGAATGGAAGATAAAAACAATACATTCATGTTTCATTAAAGAGAACACTATTCATTTTGTCACACACATTTGTGATACACTAAAAGATTAAATTGTAACTCTCTCAACCAAATACACATTTTCACAATCCTAGATTACCAGTTTAATGGTAACCTAGTTTTACCTTGTGATTTTCTCATCGCTTTGTGGAGTTCCCTCCAAAAGCAACATATCATCCATCTATCTCTTTATAGTATGTATGATAGGACATGTTTCTTGTCATGTGCCTTGAGCATCCACTATCAATTACTCCTTGATAATGTAAATCCATTTATGGATTGCCCTACACATTAGATAAGAAAATCAGTTTCTTTTGGGACCCAAGCCATCACTGGCTTGGATCTGCCTTACGCATCAATATAATCAAACTTCTTTAGGGTGATTGATGCACTGTTGTGTTTAGAAACATGGTTTAAAACCTTAGCCTTTGGTTTCCAAACCTAACAAGCTGAGGCCTTAACAAAATTAACATTATTTCCCTTAACAACATAAACTACTGCTTTTGGCCTAACAGCATTAACTTCTTTACCCCTAACAGTATTAACCCTCTGATTAAAATTACTATTTTTAAATGTTGTATTCTTATTAATAGGCCTCTTAACAGTTGAATGTGTTGTTTTAGAAAGATATGACATTGGTCTAGCAGCATTCATTGTTGTTTTTGAGTGAGTAGTATTAACTTGTCTAGCAATATTAACTGATACTAAGCAAGACTTCATTAGTACTGCTCTTGGAACCATGTTCTTTTTAGCATAGGGGTAAGTCTTTTTAGCAAAATTTTGGTGATTCACCCTTTGAACATTATTCCAAACATGTTTTTGATTCACCCTTTTACAATCTACCCTTAAGTGATCAAAACTTCCACATACATAACAAGTTTTATTAAACATCTCAAAATTACTTCCTAATATTTGAGACATCATATTATTCCAGTTTCTTTGATTGCCTTTAGGAGTATTTTGCATAACATGATTAACAATTTTCCTAGCATTATTTTCTTACTGTTTAGGTTTGACAAACTCTATCTTAGCAAAACTAGGTTCAACAGTTTTCTACTCTATCTTAGGCTTTAACTCAGCTTCATCCTCACTATCTGATATCCAATATTTAATAAGTGGGGGACCAATGTTCTTCCTAACAACCTTAGGCTTGTCTGCACTAGCCTTAGCTTCACTAGTCTCAACTACAAGCTTCTTAACTGTAGGCTCAATAACTATAGGCTTATTCACAAACTCTTCTAGGCTAGAGAATGAAAAATCAGGTTTTGGAGGCATAAAGTTTCCTGTATAAGGAGGTGGAACCACATTATACCCTAAACCTATTTTGCACTTATCAACAATTTGACAGTCTATTAGTTTACTTAAGCTTTTAGATGAATTCTTAAAATTTTCTACTGTTAGCTGAATTTCATCTTTTAGTTTTTGAGCCAGTTCCAACTTCCTCCTAAGCTCTGTAATGGCTACTTATCTTAAATGAATCTCACATTTTAAGACCTTGATATCTTCCTCATAAATAGACTCATATTTCTTATAAACTAGAAGTCTTGCTTCTACAGACTCTAAACCTGTTTTATAAGCAATAGCATTTAACTTAGATGTCCTTAAGTCTTTTAATAGTTGTTCATTTTGTTCTTTAAGAATTTTAATATTTTAAAAACAAGATGATGAACAGTTTGAATCAGTAGATACCTCAGTGTTATAGAAGAGTAAGCCATGAGTGCAAAGTTAGTTAGACCTTCTTCTGCTTGATCACTCCAATCATAACCAGAACCATCACAAGATACCAAAGCATTAGAAGTAATTGTCTCCACTTGCGTAACCCTTCTTATGTTCTCCCTATTCCTGTTTTCTTGGTTCTTTAGAGCCCTGCCCTCCCTTGCAAAGTGTCCCCTTTTGTGGCAGTTGTAACACTCCACTTTAGACTTATCAAACTAAATGGTCTCGGTACCATTCACAAAAAACTTCCTTCCAGTGTTCTTCAAGAATCTCTTTACCCTCATTGTTAGCATAGCCATCTGCCACCTTAAATCTATCTCTTCTAAATCATCAGGATGAATTTGTTGCAAGTCCTCATTGTTAAGTTGTGGACTGTTTGGTTGACTTGCAAAGAAAGCACAGACGACAGCATCACTTAAGTTGTTAATTATTGTTGAGTTAACAGCAGTAGCTTGAGTGCTAGCAGTTGTAGCACCATGAGCAGTATTAACTGCTCCCATTGTACTGCAGGTTGTTGTTTGTAGGACACAAAGGCTACATTTTGTTGTGTTTGTGCTGTGTGCATTATGTCCCTAATTGACCTCTGGTTCATAGATATGTTAGATTGTTTGTAAAGATCATCCAAGCCTTAATGTATCTAACTCAGCTTGTTCCTTTACACAATGGTCCAATGTGTGTTCCATTCTGTTGACAACTTTTTTAAAGAACTTTGATTCACATTCTTCCTTTGAGAATATATCATCATAATCTCAACTGACAGATAAGCTTTGAAGCCTATCAACGTTTGATCTAACACAAATAACCCTCTGAGCTAGATGCAGTAAAAATTTCAAAGTGCTCTGCTTTTAGAAGATTCCCACTAATCTTTTAGTACACATTCCCTCCAAAAACCTCTTCTCAATATCTTGCAGCAATTAACTTGGCATATTTGATGGAGTTAAACTTCCATTGATGTTCATTACGGATGCCCATCAATAAAGTGCTTCTTGCCTTTAACTCTAACCTCCTTTGTTCCTTTTCTTCAGCAGTTATAGGAGCAATTGTAGTCTCAACTCCTTCAACAACTTTTGTTATTGGAGGTGCATTACCATTCTCTATGACTTCCCATAGAGAATAATCAATCATCTGGATGTACTGTTCCATCCTCATCCTCCAAAGCTCATACTCACTGGTTTGAGCATATTACTTTTGATGCAGCCACCATATGTGCTGAGTCTTGATCCATCTCTTTGTAACAAATAGACCTTGTGTGTAAAAGCAGTTTCTTCTTATTCAAAGCTTCTTAAAAGCTCTGATACCACTTGTTGATCCCAGTTCAATAGATCATAAATTCCTTAGCTTGTGTAAGGTATAGTTATGAAAGATAAATCCTACATAACTATGGTAGAAACTTTGTAAAATATATCAAAGATTATGCGGAATCTAATCTTTGATCAATAAGAAGAATTCTTAATGAAACAGTAACACAAGACAATATAATTCAACAATAAAAGCTCCAATATTATTATTACAAATAATACGAATACTCTCCTAGTATTAGGGTTACAAAACCTTGAAGCTATGACAATTCTATGAATGACTCGTTTTTGGTACATAGAACTTTATGCCCTAAGACCTCCTTTTATACACCAAAGAGTCCTAGTCGATTTACAATATATTCCTAAAACTTAGATTATTCTCAAAGATCTATTCTATAAATAATAATTCTTATCACATAAGTAATATTGATCTTCAAGCAATCTTTATCTTTCAGCAGTTGTAATCTTTCAGCAGATGTAACTTTGTACCAGCAACATTAACTCTGAACACCAGCAGTAGTAACTTATACACCAGCAGCATTAACTTAGCAGTAGTAACTTCAAGAAGGCTTTTAATCCCAACAATTTAGTATCAATCGTTAATTCACGGGATTGTTCTCTTTTTGCAGGTGTAATATGATTGAGGAGTCCGGGTACACAATAAGAAGTATATCAAGTTAACCAGGTTTGTCATGTTGTATGCTTTTTGATATTTTTTGTGATTGGGTGTTGATGCTGAGTATTGCATATCCGAAAGGGAAGAGAAGTATACTACCTTAGGTACAACTGAATACCCTCAAAACTTTAGAAACATGTATACTTTAAGCGTAATAAATTTCTTAATATCACTTCTTTGACTATTCATCTGTTTATAGTTGTTAAAAGTACATTTGTTTATACAAATTATTGCAGCCAATCATCATAATGAAGGTGTTGGTCCATCTGTAATTTCTATGGTGGAAGGTGCTCAATTTATTGAAGTTAGTTTGTCTACAAGTCGTGGAACCAAATCAATAGAACCAAATCAAGATAACTAAATACTAGGAGCTAATAATTTAATCCCAATGAAGTTGGCACTAAAGATTGTTAGTGAGATTAGAGCCAGAGAGACGTTTGCAGTTTATGTTGTCATACCTTTGTGGCCTGAGGGTGTACCATCATTTCTACTGTACAAGAGATTCTATACTGCCAGGTACTGTTACCTTTTCACTCTTTAAAGTCTCTTTGGATTTGTGTCATTTACAAGCCTGTTAGTGACAATTAAGCTCACATAACTAGAACTTACTCTAATTTCATCAGAACAATGTCCAAATACCATTCGTCTTGGCACATGCTAAATCTGGCTTTTTCCTTTCATTTACACCTACTTTTTATGATATTCATCATGTGATGTAGTCTCTTAGATAGTATTCTGGTATAATAAACATTTTTGTTCATGTATATGAATTCAACACCTTCTAACATACAGAGCTAGACAATGCAAACAATGCACATATTTGTGGCACATGAAATCAAAGCTATGCAGCTGGATGTGCACCCTCAAGACTATTTCAATTTCAATTGTCTTGGAAAGCAGGAAGAATTACCTGCTGTAATAATTCAGGAAGCTGCAAATGTGATGGTACAGTAACTAAAATCTATTTAGTTATTAACTGTGGCTGTAATGTAAAAGATAAAAACTTGCATAATATCAGTTCTATTTTCTTTGCCGGTTTCCTTCAAAAAGATTTCATCTATACATGTTTCATTTTGTAATATTAGGTAAGGATGTGTTTGAAGCATTTTATAAGAAGGATCTTGCAAAAAGGTTTCTTTAGGAAAGAGTGCATCTATTGATGCTGAAAAGTCTATGATATCTAAGGTTCAAAGTCTAAACTTCTTTTATCTATTGTCTAGAAAAAAACATGCGTATTTCCTTTTGTATTGCTTATAGGAGTGGTTTGGGATTGCTTATTGGAACTGTACAAGGTCTATTTGGTGTGGCTTACTAAAATTGCTTATGATAAGTTGTTTTAGGGGTGGTAGGGGTGGTAGGGGTGTTCTGCTTGGTGTCTGCTTGCTGTAACATAGAAGTACGCATATGTATCCAACATGCTCAGTGTGTTTGTTGTAATATCCTGAGCCATGTTCCACATAAATTTCAAAAACCAAACAACGTTTTAAATTTCAGTTTTTCTTCATAAAAATTAGCAACCAAACAGTCTTCTTAAATCACATGTCTGCGCTAACATTTAGCAACCAAACAGCCCTTTAAAATGACTTAATTGCAAAAAAATTCAGCAACCAAGACATCCTTATAAAGGTCACTTTACCGCATACAAATTTAGCAACGAAACAACCTTTGTAAATCACTTTTTCCTCATGTAATGTCAACAACAACACCTCTTTAGAAATCACTTTACTGCACAAAGTATCAGCAACAAACAACCCTTTAAAAATCACTTTACTGCACAAAATTTTAGTAATTAAATAGCCTATTTAAGATTTACTTTAATGCATAACACTTCAACAACCAAACAACCTTTTAAAATCTATTATTGTACACATAATTTTAGTAACTAAATAGCCTTGCAAAGTTTCCTTTTCTTTTCTACCCTAAATTTTAGCAATGCACACTTAAAACAAGAAAAACATACATGTAAAAAAAACTAGACAGATTTGGTGTATGTAATGTAAATTCTATATATAATGGTAGTTTTTTGACAGAATAATAAGATTGAAATCTGGACAAAAATCTTTAGTTAAATTTATGGACAAACTGATATCATAAGCATTATATATGAGCTAAAAGGCTACTTTAAAGTGTTGGACAGAAGTCTAAAAGAAATATACAGGAAGTCCCATATCTTAAGCTTCTTTTAAGGTTATAAAATATGGCCATGAAGCTTAAAAGAAAAATATAAGATATGGCCATGAATCGTAAGAGATAAATATACTACAGTTTTTATTGAATATTCAAAGTAAAGAGTCAAACTTAGTGAATATACCACTTTTGTTTCGTTTTGTAAGTGAATATATCAAGATTTTAAACATAATCTTCATGCTATCATAATCGTTATACACTTATAAAAGTGTAGGTGAATTAAATGCAAGAGACTAGACTTCGTTTAAATTATAGTTTTCTAATAGATATTGCGCATTTAAGAAAGTTCACACACAATTAACCCACAATGACACATACATAACATACCATGATATGCCTAAAACCAAGTTTTTTGCTATAAGTGATATAAAGTTTGCAATGCTGAACATGAGGCACATGCCCCATAGGTTATGTTCTGTAACAACACATTACGCACACAACAACTACATACAATCAGTGTTCGATCAACATTTAGATGCAACCCGTGTGCAACACACAGGTCTTCATGCCTAAGTTGGCATACTTTATTAAAACGCAATCAACATTTCACAGAAAAATTATGCAATCAAGAATAATACACAACCCGTGTGGATCGCACGGGTCTGATTGCCTCGTAATAAATAACATAACATCAACCAATTAAATCTTGATCAGATGAATCAAAATAATTAAATTAATTTAAATTGATCATAAAAAGTTGAAGTATGATTACGAATCGTGCTATATTAGTGCTCTCGATCTTCTAGTCGAATACCATGGAAAACCCTAAAGGATTTGCCCTATACCAATGTTCGAACCCCTCCTGGCTGCTCCTTCTTTCTTTGTCTTTTGCGTCGGCAAAAAGAAACCCACAAGAATGAATAATAATGTTACATTCGATTAGTATTTATAATAAATAGAAAGTGTGGGTCTTGAAAGCGTCCTTTATCGTAGTTCTAATATTAATTTTAGTCCTTGAAACTTCATTAGAATTGTGCACATGTAGTCCCTGTGATTTGGCAAAATTACGACGTAGTTTTACTAACTACGGCGTAGTTATAAGACTCGAGCTACGTCATAGTTTTTTCGACTAAGCTTTCCATCTTAGGCATGAAATAACTACGGTGTAGTTCATACGGGCCAACTACGTCGTAGTTCCGCTTTTTCCAATGTTTTTCTTCTTTTTTAAAAATATAGTACCTCTACTAAATAATATAGTAGTGGCAGTATTCTTCCTTTGACACTTGAGTTGCATCCTGTAAAGATTTAGTAGCCTTCCTTCGAATTTAGTACCTCTACTAAATAACATGGTACCGGTACTATTTTTGACCATCCCTTGCATCTTTCTGTTCCAATGCCTTAATTACCTGAACACCTGTAATATAAATAAATTAGGTGCCAGATTCATATAAAAATGATATAAAACAAGGCGATAAACACGAGAATTTGATATAGAAAAGTATTAACTATTTGATGTCATCAACATTCACCACTTTTAAGTGTTGAGCACATAATTTGAAAGATTTTGAATTGACGTTGAAAAATTCTTAAAAAATTATGCTCATACATCTCTTGAGAATCACAATTGTATGTTTTGGATACATGAAAATTGTCTTTGAAATAATGTACCCTACAACATTAAGACTTTGGTTTTGAAAAACTCCCCCGCAAAAATTTGACCATTTATAAAAATAATACCACGATTATAAGATGATCGTCTTTTGAAAGTTTCGTGAGGAAGAAAGTGTTGAACACACAATTTTGAAAGATACCACATATTAAATAACTTTTTATGAAATATTGTCATTAAAAGAGTTATTCTTGAAAAATTGTGTTCAACTTTTTTTTGAAAACCACGTGTTATATGACTTCTCTTCTAACGCTTAGGATAAGCGCACTTAAGCGTACACTCTCCTTTGTCATTGGGGCCGAGTTATAATCTGAGATCGATTAAAAGTCATCTACTTGAGCTCAAAACTTTGAATTTTTTTTCATAAATAGCTCAACACCAAAAAGATTGCTCTTTTTGTTGTTATGATAAGTTGTCTTTAAAGATAAACTTTCATTTCCTTGAAGTCCGTGTTATGTACTAATTTACACGTAAGCCATAAAGAAAATTAGAAATGACATGTTTTGAAACTTTTGAATTCTTGCTCGAACTTCATTACACACCTATGTCAATGTTAATTGATATTTCTAGGTACGTAAATGTTATCGATTCCAAGAGACATGTCGAGAAGATTCTTTTTGGTATTTTTGATTTTTCTGATTTGCATTTTCTTTTTGAAATTTTCTATTTTTGTATTTTCTTTTTTGAAAAATATTTACAAGTCGATGTTTGATGATATATCAAGCAGCCTCGTTTGCCAGAACCTCCAAATCTGCTAGAGTCAAACATCTCATACCGAGTCGTCTAACAAGGTACTCAAATCTTTCTTTTGAAAGAGCTTTCATAAACATGTCGGCTAACTGATATTCAGTTCTGACAAAGTATAATTCAACTATACCATTTTCAACTTGTTCCTTGATGAAATGATAATGAACATTGATATGCTTGGTACGAGAGTGCTGCACAGGGTTGAACGAGATGGCTATGGCTGACTGGGAGTCGCAGTACAATGCTATTTATTGTAGTCAAATCTATAATCCTTAAGCTGCATTCTCATCTAGAGGACTTGAGCACAACTTGCAAATAATGCCACGTACTCGGCTTCTGTAGTTAACATCGTGGTGCAATCTTGCTTCTTTGATGACCAAACAACGAACTTATCACCTAGGAATTGGATTCCTCCATAAGTTCTTTTGCGTGTATCAAGACAACCTGCATGGCCTACGTCTAAAAAAGCGGTTAGTTCAAAACCAGAATCCTTCAGATACTAGAGTCCCATGTGAATAGTCTTCTTTAGATACCAAAAGATCCTTTTAACCTCCTTGAGGTGTTTTTCAGTTGGTCTTGTTTGATAACGTGAACAGTAACATACTGCTTGCACTAATCTGGTCTGCTAGATGTCAAATACATGAGTGACCCGATCATACTTTGGTAGTTTGTTTTATCTACGGGTGTACCACTGAGATATGCATCGAGCTTAGATGATGTAGCCATTGGTGTATCAATGCTATCACATTTATCCATTCCATACTTTTTAAGAATATCTAAAGCATACTTAGACTGGTTTATAAAGATATCGTGTAGGGATTGGTGAACCTGAAGTCCTAAAAAGAATTTTAATTCCCCCATTATGGACATTTCGAATATGTTGTGCATTAGTTTTCCAAACTTTTTAGAATATTTTAGGTTTGTGAACCCAAAAATTATCTCATCAACGTAAATTTGCACAAGCAATATGTCCTCCCCATATATTATTGCAAATAAGGTTGGGTCTATAGTACCTTTAGTGAAACCTTTTAAGATCAGGAATTGTGATAGTTCATCATACCATGCTCTTGGAGCTTACTTCAACCCATAAAGTGCTTTCCTGAGGCGGTAGACTTTTTCTGGATGATCTGGATCAACGAACCCGTCTGGCTATTTTACATATACTTCTTCCTTCAGTAGACCGTTAAGAAAAGCAGATTTCACGTCCATCTGGTAGATAATAAATGATTTGTGTGCAGCGTAGGCAACAAAAGTCTGAACAGCTTCCAATCGAGCAACTAGTGCAAAAGATTCTTTAAAATCAATACCCTCTTCCTAACGATATCCCTTAGCTTTAAGTCGTGCCTTATTCCGAATCACAGTATTGTCTTCATCTTTCTTGTTCTTCTATAACCTATTTAGATTAGTCATTGTCTTTTCAAAAGGTTTGTCAACAAGTTCCAGACGTTGAGTTTGTCAAATTTATGAAGCTCTTCCTGCATTGCTTCAATCTATGCGTGATCAGCCATTGCTTCCTTGATGTTCATAGGTTCAGTTTTACTCATGGTGAGTATGAACATACACATCTTAGGATCTATAGCAAGTTGTTAACTTGTTTGCACAGGTTTTGATTGATTTCCACGAACTTGTTCTAGAGGATGATCTTTAGTCCGCTGGTAGTCGGAACGGTGTATTTGGTAAAATGTATGCATGTTTGAAGTATCAATGTTGCGTGAGAAAGACTCAGTAGCTTCTGTTCCTGGTGGGGTGAAAGGATTGATAAATTCATATGCTTCAAACTATCCATCTTTTGCTTGATCAGTGTTGATTTCCTTAGCATTGACATATGTTGGTAGAGTGATCGGTTGTGTATCATGTTGTTGAAGATTATCAGAGAGAGCAGAAGACTTAGATACACCTTTATTTCCTTCATTGAAATATTCTTCATACACAGGACTAAATAGAAGTTCCAACTCTTGTAGTGATGTATCTGTCTCGTTTACTGTAGGAACAACATTTGGAACCAACATTGAACTTGAAGGTTCATTGTTGTTGTCTTGAATTCCGAGTTCTGTACTGTTATTAAAATAAAATATCGAAGAGTGAAAGATTTGAACACGTGCAATGTTTTGGTCATAACTTCTTCGTCTGAGCTCTATTTTAGGTGATTCAAAAAGCCACGAAAAGAGAAAAAAGAAATCTCTACTTTTATGACATGAAATACCTAATAATCTGAAGTTAAAGGGTGATTTATTCTGCTACAAAATTGAATTCGTGGGTCTTAGAGTTTTTGCTAAATCTATCTATTACATTTTGGGCCTAAATTGCTCAAATCCATAAGCTAAGGAAAATAAAAAGCCCCATTGTGCTTGGACCTGGGCTGTACACATGAGTAAGGAACAAAAGAAAGAAGAAAAGGTCTTGGGCCTTGGTTTCATTTGTTTGGATGACAAGAAAGAAAAAGAAGGGTTTTCATCCCTTTTTATTATATATACACCATTCGTCCTATTCTTTTTATACCAGATGACACAAGAGAGAACAAAGAAGACATAACATGGAACAAAAGAAAGAGTAGAAGGTTTTCGCGAAGCGGCTCAATCAATGGGAAAACTCTTGTAATCTCTACACTCCACTATACGCGTTCGGTTAGCATTATGTTTAATCGTTCATCTATGATTTCGTGTATTGTTACAATGACTATAGGCTAATACCTTTAGGTATTAGCCATGTTTATGATAATATAATGTTTTGATTTGTATTTATATCTATTGTTCTTTATTCGTTTCATGTTGATTATATTTATCTCTTTGTACCCATTTATGTACTTAATTATGTGTTTTTCCTATCTTTCAACTGGATCGAGTCCTACATATTTAATGCGCTGCAACTTCGATGTTGTTTGGGCGTAGGCTAAGTGTCCGGGATAGGAACATATAAATATAGTTTCCTAGATAGAGTATAATCAACGGTGTGAGCTTTATGCGGGTTTATGTTAATTGTGACAGGATTAACTAGTGACAAACCTCGAGTCTAGGGAGAAGATCCACCTAACTTTAGAATGATATACCACCAACGAATTAATACAATCATTGCACAAATAGACAATCAAGGCATATTATTAGATTAAAATGGCTAATACGTTTTTCTCACATTTAACTGCTTCTCAATCTTTTATTAATCACTTGTGTGCGTTATTTGTCATCACCTTAGGATAATTAGAATTATACTCATACCAGTCTCTCAGGCTGAAAACCTCCCTCTTTGCATTAGTTTAGGTTTAATTAGATTTAATTAGAATAATTAGGTTAGATTAGTACTAAACCTAGGTAAATAAAATACTAGTAGAATTAAGAGTTAACTTCCACTCTCAGTGATCGACACCCTATTTACCAACAAAACTACAATTGACCGGGTACACTGCCCGTTAAAGTGTTGTTTTTAGGTATAGTCGACATAAAATAAATAGTAAAACTTGATACATAAATAACACCTACACAACGACACATTAAGTTTTTGGCGTCATTGCCAGGGAGTGCGATTGTTTAATTTCTTGTTTTTATTGGTATTTTTAGTATAAATTTAGTTTTGTTTTTCTATTGTCTGCTGTTATTTATTGAATACGGCGTATCCATTTTCTTTTAATACAGCGTATTCAACATAAAACATTGATACGGCGTATCCAGTTTATTGAATACGACATATTGACTGTCTGATACAACAACAGTTTTAGTTAGCTTTCTCGTTTAGTTTTCTAGAATAGTTTTACTTCGAATTATGTCTCCCTTTTCAGGTACCGTTTTCAAGGAGCCTCTTTACCCGTTCGATTACCCTATGAGGAGGTTAACTATGGAAGAAATATTAGCTAAATTCATTAATGAAGGTAGACGTGAACATGAGGAGATGAAAATATTCATTAAAGAATTTAGAACCACCAACGAGCTTTTATTAAAAACACGAAACAACTTATTGATTAAGCTGAAAATCGAGGTAAACGAATTGTCAAAGGTTATGAGTAATGTTTTGATTCCAAAAAATGAAGTCAAAGGTGTGACAACTAGGGGAGGAAAGATGACGTCTGAAGCCACCCGCAGAAAAGACATTAATGAAACTGGAATCAACAAGAATGAACCTCTCAGATTTGAACAAGATATGCAGGAAAAGCCGCATGATGATGGTGAGAAAAATAAATCTTCAAGTATTTGTGAAAGGACTACTCAACCATTGGTAAAACCACAACAATCATCTATTCTTTTCCCAAACCGGGTGAGAAAAAAAAAGAAGAAGCACTGCAATAAAAATTTTTAGAGAATCTAAAACAACTCGATATTAATATTCCATTTATCAAATCCTAGTGAAAATACCAAAATACACTAAATATCTGAAAAGTTTACTGACGAATAAATCCAGACTTTAAGAAGCTTGTACAAAGACAATGAACAAAAGGTGCTCAGCTGTCTTGCTCGACGAACTGCCATCAAAAGAAAAAGATCCCAAGAGTTTCACTACCCCTTGTCAAGTATTTGAGAAACCTAAGGAAGCAAAAGATTTGGCGACAGATCACTTATCTAGGTTTCAGAAGCCGCATATGGAGGTGTTAACTGAGAGGGAAATTGCTGATAAATTCCCCGACGATCATTTAATGGTGCTAAAATCCAAGTTTGATAACGATGAACCATGGTATGCGGATTTCGTTAATTATATTGTTGGAAAGGTTGTTCCCCTAAATTGGACCTTTGAAAAAAGGAAGAGGTTTTTTTCGCAAGTCAAGACTTACTTCTAGGAGGAACCTTATGCATTTAAACTGTGCGCGGATAATATAATGAGAAGATGTGTGGCTGGAAGTAAAACCCTTGAAATTCTGGCACATTGTCATTCGGGACCTACTGGTGGGCATCATAGTGTTAATGTGACCGCAAAGAAGGTTTACGAGTCTGGATTTTATTGGACTATTGTCTTTAAGGATGCTAATGAGTATGTAAGACGATGTGATGCATGTCAAAGATCGGGAAACATATCTTCAAGGAACAAAATGCTTTAAAATAACATTCAGGTATGCGAAGTCTTTTATGTTTGGGGATTAGATTTTATGGGACCATTTCCCCAATCTAGAGGTAATAAATACAAATTAGTAGTTGTCGATTATGTGTCCAAATGGGTCAAGGCTCGGGCATTACCTACGAATGATGCGCGTGTTGTGGCTAAAATTTTAAGACAGTTATTCGCTAGGTTCGGAGTTCCTAAAGCTTTGATTAGTGATAGAGGGACACATTTTTGTAATTCTCAGCTCGAAAAAGCTTTACAAAGATATGGTGTGACTCACAAATTATCCATGGCATATCACCCTCAATCTAATGGACAAACTGAAGTTACTAACAGGGCTATTAAGCGTATTCTGGAGAGATCAGTAGGGTACAATCCTAATAAATGGTAAAAAAAACTTAACGATGCATTATGGGCATTTAGGATGGCCTACAAAACACCGATAGGGTGTACACCTTTTAGATTAGTTTATGGGAAAGCATGCCATTTACCCGTAGAGATTGAGCATAAGGCACATTGGGCATTAAAACAATGTAATATGGATCTAATGCTTGCTAGAGAAAGTCGGCTTATGCAGCTTAATGAGTTAGCCGAATTAAGAGATGGCGCTTATGAGAATACTAGAATTTACAAAGAACAAACCAAGAAATGGCATGATTCTAGACTTCATGGTGAGAAAGATTTTAAGGTAGGCGATCAAGTGCTACTTTATAATTCTCGTCTGAAGATGTACCCTAGAAAACTTAAGTCGAAATGGAGCAGTCCAAACATTGTTAAAACGGTGTATCCGCATGGGGCTATAGAAATCACTGACAGGGACGGTTTTAGCTTTAAGGTCAATGGACAACGATTAAAGAAATATTACGAAGGTAACATTGAAAAAGAGGATGATGAGGTTATAGAGTTCGAGAATGGTGTGACGTGAGGCTGAAGGGAGTCTAACTTAAAGACTCTCACAAATACAAAAGTGCTAGTCGAAAGACAAACCTTAATGTATTTTCAATTTTCTTATCGAGTCTATCTTCCCAGACTGTCTATACGGCGTATCCAAACCCCATGGATACGGCGTATTGACTACCTGGACGTTATCCAGTCATTATGTATCTGCAATTTAGGTCGATACGGCGTATTCGTTAAACGAATACATCGTATTCGACTTCTACAGGTATCAATACGGCGTATCCTGGGGAATGGATACAGCGTATCGACATCCTGTACAGTTTTTTAGGATTTTATTTTGAGTCTAACCAGCGAATACACGGAGAAAGAAATTGCACTTGTTTTCTTATGCTTAATACAGGAACCTTCTGAAAGAAAAGATTTGGTGGACTGCATATTTTCTAGAATTCTGTGTGTGCTGTTCGTGCTAGGATTCAGACCCGCTTTCATACACACATTCTTGCTCATAAACTTAACTTGGAGAATCTACCGAGCAAAATATCACAAGAGTTTCTCATTTTAATTCTTTTTAAATTCCCGTTTTTAATATCTATACAATGAGGACGTTGTATAATTCAAGTGGGGGGATGGGAATTAGAATGTATACTTGTCCTATTTTTCACATAAAATGCTTAAATTATGCTCAAATTTAAAAAACATTCAAGCATACTTTTGTGAAATTACTTGATACATAACCTACACACAATAACCCTTATTAGATATTGTGAGTATTTAACCTTATCCGTTTCTAAATGTTTACCCAAATTCCATAAAATATGAGTGTGTCGGTGATGTTGTAGACTTTAGAACTTGGCTTGGTATATCACTCGAGACCACAATGATGAGTACTATGGATTTAGATGGAGTAACTTGTTTAAATTAGTAAATTTTTAGGATTACACCCA
>BQNB010022092.1:3427-61501 GCA_026074375.1 Tanacetum coccineum | reverse complement strand
ATGCTAAGTAAGCTAGAGGAGTTGGAAGAAGAGGAATATAAGTGTTTGCGAGGAAGTAAAAGACATAGGTAACAATGAGATCATGAAAAACATAGTAAGATGAACGAATGACAGATCGCTCAAAGCAATGAGCAGGGATTGCTTTCTTCAGATCACTTAACGAGAATGGTGGATCAACTGGAACACGTTTGAGAATATCTTTTACCTCATGCTCAGAGGAATCTGACATCCGACCACCCGCTCCCATCTTTTGAACTGTTATAACGTACTTGAAAGTGGTTAGTAATACAAAAACATAAGGTTCAAGGCAAAGGAAAAGAGACTTTATAAGAGAATTGTATGTATGTTTGTGTTTGTGATACCAAATGCTTTGATATTTATAGTAAGAGGTAGTCAAAACCGTCGGCTCAATTATATGTAAAGTTCTTTCTTCACGTGTGAAGGATTTGATATTTTTGTGTTAAAGATGTTAGTTTTTTTTTTTTTTAACAACTTGTAACTTCTGAAGTTTAAATCAAATCTTAAAATGCTTGTCCGCGCGTACCAACTTCCAAATTCCAACCACTTTGTATTTGTTCTTTTCCTGGTGAGTCATTATTGTCGTTCAAGACTTCAAGCAAAACTTCAAAATCATTAGAGCACAGGGAGTCGTGGTGTCAAACTCTTGGTGCCAAACTCTAAAAGTGGTGCCACGTCAGCAAAATGGAGTTTGGCACCAGAATTCAGTGGGAGTGGTTTGGCACCAGAATTCTGGTGCCATAGCATTTTTTTTTTAATTTTTTTTCATATTTATTTAAAAATGGGGTATTTATAGGATTTTTAAAAGGGTAAAATTGTGATTTTGTGGGTATTTTTTTTAAATATCCGCTCCCCTAACGGATATATTTATTAAAAAAAATAATTAAAAAAAAATAAAAAAATAAAAAATTAAGTTTGGCGTGGGCTGTTAGCCACGGCGCGAAGACCCTTGGCGCGAGCCATGGAGTCGTGCGCCGTTGGCCATTTTGGCGCCATGGCTTGGCACCAAGCCAACAGCCATGGACTCCTTAAGCTCTAATTATGCAAATACTAAAGGGACTAACGAAGCAAAGATACTAACTGATGAAGAACTAACTGAGAAACAATTAAAAAACTAAAAATTACAAAACCAGTCCCTGAGGCCCAACCCGTTTTCACCCTTAGTCCTAAATAGCTTAAAAATAAGGTGATGTTAAAATCAGCTTAAAATTCAAAACTCTAAAGACCAAAGTTGTAGAATAAGCTGGGGAGATCAATTTTAACAAAAGCACTATGGGTTTAAACTCAAAGATAAGCCCTGAAACAGCTTAACAACGCTGCTGTGACAGTAAGTAAGGTTTTAGGCTATTTCTCACTTAAACAGCTATAAATAGCTCAAATTAAGCTTAAATCTAAAAAGAAAAAGTGTTCTAAAAAGCTTATAAGTTGCTTAATCTAAAAATGAAAAGAAATAAGAGCTGGAAACACATTAAAGCAACTGAAATTGATGATGAAAATGCTAAACTTAATAAGGACACTTAAAGGCACAAAATCCAATTAAGCTAAAAACCTTAAAAAGCTAAACTGGACTCTAAAACTTTGAGGACTTATTAAACTACTTATAATCTATCTATATAAGCTATAAAATCTAGAGTCATAAGCTAAATTAACAAATTAAGATTCTAAAATTTCTAAGTACTGTTTTTGGCTTTTTAAGTTTTTGAGTGACTATTTGACAGCAAACTTAAACTAGGTAAATAAGCTAGAAAATGTAAATTAAGACTTAATCTATATTAAACTATAACTAATCTAACTCTTATTTGAATTTAAGAGCCTACAAACTATGAGTACCTAGCTAAATCTAAGCTAAAAGTGACAGCAGTACTAACTTACTTAGTACTGCTGATGCAGAGGTCTTTTAACAGCTGATTAGGCAAAGAAAATAAGCAATAAAATGAAAACTAAAACCTAAGCTATATTAAGCTATAACTAGACTATATCCTACTTCAATTTTAAAAGCTAAATCCTAAATTCCCTTAGTTAAAAGCAAGCTAAAAGTAACAGCAGTACTAACTTATTAGTTAGTACTGATGTACTTGACTTAAGCAAAAACCAATAGTGCAGGTTACCTTAAGGGTAATCCTGCACTTGGACACACTCCTTAAGAGTGTACAAATACAATTCAAGGAAAATCAAAGGCTCAAAGACCTTGAATTAAGCTGAAACAATCAAAGCTCAAACTGAAAACTCCCCTGGTGCTAGAATCAACATAATAAGCCATAACTTTTTCAAATTAGCAATCTAACCTCTGAATCCTTTTTAAAAACTTGTTATAAAATAAAACTCAGCAGACCTCAGTGAGTTTCCCAAATTTAATTGACTTTTTGTGGTCAAATGAGCTTAAACCAAACACCCCTTTAAGCACATAGACAGATTTGATAAAGCTTTTTAAAATGAAATTTACCTATTAGAAACTTATTACCAGATAACCTAGAGCTTATAACTACTTGCTTAAACACAATTTAACTACTGATTAAGCCAAAATCCTAAGATCTATAACTATTAACTAATATTTTTGGTTTTTTTATGGTTTTTAAGACAAATATATGTAAACCTATAATCTAAGATGACTAAGCTAAAATCAGATTATAAAAACTAAATAATAAGCAATATAGAAGGCAAATAGTACTAATAAGTAGACAAAATAAGCAATTAAGCAATCCTATACTATTAAGCTAAAATTAAACTAGAAATGAAATTATGAAAAATAAATGAAAACTTACTTGTGCCTCAGCTAAACAGAAGCTCAAACTCAATAATCAGCTACAAGCTCTAGCTTATTCATGTGAATAAGCTAGTATAAGTCCATGAGGATCCTTACATTTTAGATCTCCCTTCCATAGCTTAAATCCAATAAGTCCAAGGTAAGGTAATAGTTTTTAAGCTGATTTTAAATTAGTTTAAATAAAATTAAGGTTAATTAAGCTTAATCATGAGCTTAGAGACTCATGAGAGCATATGAGTAGCTTATGCCTTTAGTTTAACAATTGATATGAAAATTAAGAGATTATGAGAGATTTTCTAAAAACTCAATTATCATTAATAAAAAGCTTAGTTATAATACTTGAAATGAAAGTTACAATGTTTAAAAGGTACATTAAGCTGGAAAAAGGAAATTAAGCTAGACTAAAAACTACTAAAAACCTAGATCGTGTGTGTGTGAGAGGTAAGGGCCTATTTATAGTGCCAAGCTGAAGCTTCTAGGCTCTCTTGCCTTGTTCTCCAATCCTTCAATCTCAGCCAATCATTTCTTCAATCATTTGAGCTTTAATTGTGGCCGTTTGATCATTGTGTGGACACCTGAAGATTGCCAGCGTGTCATTCCCTTTTGGATGTCATTGTGCTTCTTTTGTGAGTGTTTTAGCACAAAAACCCACATGAATTTGTGCTTTCTCCATTGACGTGTACTTGAGCTTGATCTTTGAGCTAATGAATCCCTTGGAAAGACTATCTTGACCCTTGCCTTGCACTTATGAGCTCTTTAATTGTCCAAATTGTCCCTTAATTGGGAAAAACCCTTTGTTTTTGACAGCGTGGTAACTTTGGGACGACGGGTGAATAGTACCCCATTTTGGCGCCCAAAGTTTATAACTAAAAGGGGTAAAAACGGTTTAAACTTTGGCCTTATGACAATACTAGCCCCTCTCATTACTTTTCCCTTTTCTAGTTATAAATAACTTTCGAAAATTGCAAGTTTAGCCCTTGTGGTTTATTTAAAAGGGAAGTGGGCTAGTAATGGGCTTATGAATTGGGCTTTTGGGATCCGGATAGGGTTTCCTAGGTTTATAGAGGCCCATTAAGCTTTCCTGGGCCCAATAAGGGAGGAGGGGACATTTTTGGACTTTTGTGAGAGTTGAGGGACCAAAGTGAAATATTTTGAGGATTTGTCCTTTTGTGTTTGACTTAGTTTGACCATCTTTGACTGACTTTGACTTTTCTTGGCTGATTTTGACTGAGGCTTGACTTTTCTGGCTTCGGCTTTGTACTCTTCTGATTCTCGTGTCCGTGCTTGCCCGTTTTTGACTGTTTTCTTGTGATTTTTGATATATCCGTACCTGCACACACAAAACACAAATACAAGCATATTTTTGCCATTTTTGGTCTGTTTTGGGTTTAATTGGGTTATTTTAGGTACAAATGGATATGTGTATTCTACACTTATCAAAATTCCCCAAACTAAACGATTGTGTGTCCTCACGCAATATCACATGCCTTATAACCAAATACCTCAAAAATTCCCCAAACTAAACCTTTGAAAAGTAGCAAAGATTTTTGTTGAGAGAGGTTGATTGTACATGTTTTCTCAAGTTCTTTATATGCTTGTGTTCCTTATGAAATGTACTATAATATATAAATTACGTTCCAGATTGTTATAAACAAACTTCGTGAATCTACATAGAATAATTTTAAAACAGATCGTTTATGTATAAGATTTTGTATAAAACTTAGTTTTTTTATAAATTATCACTTGATTAAATTTGTACAATCCTCTATATTAAAGTTTTAGTGCCAAGAAGTCTTACATATTTTGGATAATAAAGAAGTATGTGCATCTTCTAGTCCAAGTACAATGTTCCTCTAATAATTTTGTATATAAACTTATTGTATTAAACTTCAACAAATAAATTTATAAACACTAAATCTATAAATTTAAACAACCAATTATTATTATGTGGTGTTCTAGATTTTTAAATCATTTCATTTAGCGCCTTATTAAATATATATACTAATTTATGTTTATGTCTTAATATTTTATTAACTAATAAAAATAGAAACCCTAGGTGGTGATAAACAATATAACATGATATAAAATACGAATTGAATAATTAGAAAGATTAGGGTTTATGTTTAGACCTCAATGAAGATGTAGGAAGATGATACCCAAATCAAATACAAGTATTTATTCGTAAATACTTCCAAAAAAACCCTAATTTTCTTATGGAAACCCTAATTTCTTCTTGATATAAACCCTAATACCTTGCTTAGAATCAAAGCTATGGATACTCTAAAAATGATTTATAAGCCATGGGTTATAGGAGGAAAAGAGAGAATTGTGTGTTTTGTTTACTTGAGGAAAATGAGAGTGTTAGTTATTCTTAGGACCTTCTATTTATAGCTAGAAGTAATGTACTAAACCATTGAACTGGGAAGTGGTTTAAGGTACATATGTAAGGTGTTCTCCTCCTCCATATGAGGAAGGAGTGGTGAGAATGGGGGAGGTTATAAGGTGATTCGCCAATTTATGAAAACTTGGTTTAAGGTAGTACTCTTGTGTAAGTTATAACAAAGTGAGATGACATTAGTGGAGAGTTATGTTTTATTAAGTGTGTTCTATGTTGGATCTGATCTAAGGCTTACAGAAGTTAAAAATTGATTAAATTTTAGGTATTGGGTATAATTGTGGGTATTTGTTGAGGTATAGATAGGTATAAGTGCTTTCGGGTATGCCTAAATGTATTTTATTGCGAAACGTAGATGTTTTACGTAACCGATAAAAATAAATTATGAAAAGTTATAAATTGTCCTCGTAATAATTATATAACACTTGCTTGACGTAAACTTTTTCTTGTTTGATGTCCGTTTACATTGAATGTAAATTTTTAGTTTACGCGATTTAACTAAACAATTTAAAATTAAAAGTGAACGCGTAAAAGTTTAAAATAAATAGTTGAATATTTATTGACGTAAAATGACATGAAAATGCGGATTGTTACACCTAAGCATAGCAGTATTATTTGGCACAAGAAAGGGCCGTCTAATGCTTCTTGTGTTAATTTGTCTTCTTTTTAGAATTTAAAATTGAACAAAGTTGTCAAGTGATATTTTCGCAAAGACTTGTTGTCATGTAATCATTCTCATCATGTCGACTCTAAAAGTGCTTATGTTTGTAATGAAGCTATGAATGTTTTTTGTAATTCTAGATTGCATGATTCTTATGATTTGAATGATTTGTATGTTTTTGATGATGTGAGTATACGAAATTCTCGAATTAGCAAGATGCCTTTTAGGAAAAAGCCTCGTGATTCTTTGAATGTGCGTTCTAAGAATAATTCGAATAATTTTTTGCCTAGAACATTGTTTAGGTGGTTTCCTAAAATGCAACCGTTAGCTGAACCCGTAGCTAAATGGATTCCCAAAGTTAAACGTTAAATAGATAAAATTTCTAAGACACCTAACTCAACAGGAACCATTTCCAATGGGTACCCAAAGTTTGTTAAATGTCTTTGGTGTTTTATTTATTGCAGATTGTCCATATTTGTCTTTGGATTATCAATTCGGGATTTTCAAAGCATATGACGGGTAATCTTGCTCTTTTGACAAATTTTGTTGAAAAGTTTCTTGCAACGGTTCGCTTTGGCAATGATGATTTTGCGATGGTTTCTGGATATGGAGATGTGATTATTAGATCAATGACAATCATGAGAGTTTACTATGTCAAAGCTTTAGGACATAACTTATTTACCGTTGGACAATTTTGTGATAAGGGTCTTGAAGTTGCCTTTCGAAAGTCTACGTGTTTTATTCGAACTAAAGATGGTGTAAATTTTCTTATCGGTTATCGTTCGTCGAATTTGTATATTATTGCTCTTAATGACATTACTTTAAATTCTTTGGTTTGTCTTATAGCAAAGGCTTCTTCTTCTCAATCTTGGTTGTGGCATCAACATCTTTCTCACCTTAATTTTGCCACAATCAATAACCTTCTAAAAACAACTTGTTCGAGGTATTCCTAAGATAAAATTCAAAAAAGATCATTTGTGTTCCGCGTGTGAAAAAGGGAAGATTCATCGAAAACATCACAAGTCCAAGACGGCTTTTCCTTCGAATAAGCCACTTTATCTTCTTTATATGGATTTGTGTGGTCCGATGCGTGTCAAAAGTATTAATGGAAAGTGATATGTGTTAGTCGTTGCAGATGAATATTCATGATACACATGGGTATTCTTTCTTCATTCGAAAGATGAAGCTTCAGAAGTGATCATTTCGTTCATCAAGAAAACCCTAGTGAATCTTAAACTTCAAGTTTAAAGAGTTTGAACGGATAATGATATTGAATTCAGAAACAAAACTCTTGCTAAATTCTTTGATGAGGTCAGAATTACTCAATAATTTTCTACTGCAAGAACGCCACAGCAAAATGGTGTTGTGGAAAGGATGAATTGTATCTTAGTCGAAGTTGTAAGAACTATGCTTACATTTTCAAATTTACCATTATTTCTTTGGGCCGAAGCCATTGCAACGGCTTATTTCACACAAAATCGTACAATTATTCACAAACGTGTCGATAAAATTCCTTATGAGCTCATAAACAAGAGAAAACCAAACATCATGTTCTTTTATGTGTTCGGTTGCAAATGTTATCTTCTCAATGATTATGATGATGTTGGCAAGCTCAAGAAAAAAAGGATATTGGAGTGTTTATTGGATATTCAAAAGAATCTGCTTCATTCAGAATTTACAATAAGCGTACTCAAAAGATACACGAGAGCATGAATGTTAATTTTGATGAGATCTCTGAAATGGCTTCTAAACAATTCAGTTTAGAACCTGATTTATCTAATTTAAACGAAACAGACAAATCTTCAAATCCAACAGTTTCACAAGTTTCAAAAACTTCAAAGAAAGATTTGGAAGATTTATGTAATGATTTTTACGATGAGTATTTTGATAGTTCAAAGATAACGAAATCTCCAACAACGTATATTGAAACTTCCAACGAAGAAATTCCTCTGTCCGAAGAAGAAGTTTTTCGTGAGATTTTAGAATCATTTCTGGAGGACTCTGCTGTTGATTAATTATCCCAAGAAACATATAATCATATTGATAAATATTCCAAGAAACATATAATCATAATATGAACGATCAAAATATATTAAGCATAAAATTTAAACTTACTTGATACAAGAGATGAGATCACCATGAATGAAGAACACGGGTAGGATGAAGATCTTCTACTTAATCCTCTCTACTTAGTGATGGATTGTAACATTTTTGTGTTTTTTTATGAGGTGAATAATCCTCTATTTACAAGAGAGGTCAATCAGGGATCAACTCTTAATTTAGGCATGATTATGTAATCATTACCATAATTCATTACCTAGACATTATCTCTTAAGGAAATTAGATCTCCCATCAATCTACAATATCCTACGGAGTCTCATTATGGTAACTAAATATTATTTAATTACTCCTGATATTATCGATATAAATCAACAATATATAATGTACAAATTTACTAATGCATCAAATAGGTTAGGACACAATTATAGAGAAATATACAATATCAAAATAGGATATTCGCTAACATTCTCCCACTTGTCCGTATACCTATTTATCCTTTGTACTAGTTAATATTGGCCAAGTTGTTGATTTAATAAGTTCATCACGATCAAGTAAAATTGTTAATGCAAAACAACATAATCACTTGCATCACAGTTAATGCAGGACCCCTACCGATTATACAATTAGCTCTTCTAAATGAAGAATGATTATCATAAGCCATAATGAATATGAATGGAAAAAGAAACATGATGGTAATAAAATAAAACCATTCACATGATCTACCATAAGTTGTTTACTCATAAGATCTCGTAATGTGCACAATAATAAGAATAACAAACCTTTAACATAATGTGAAGAGCACAAGTAGGATCCTTAATTGTAAGGTTATCAAATAATCCCATACCGGTAATTATACTCTAATAAGAGCTTGGGTGATAAACATATCATAAGTAACATAATACATTAAGTTAGTGTACAAATATACAGTTCTTCAACCTTCTCTCAACCTTTAATGTACTAGGTGTTGAGATATAAAATACTGACATTTGTGTTATTAAGAAAATTATCAATAACACTTTAAAAATGATATAGTCGAAACATGAAAATGCATCATGAGAAAAATATAATAGTCCTTACAATAAACAAAGTAGAATGTAAGTAACCAAGTAAGTTATGGTTATTCTTCTTTGAAACGATTAACGCAAGTCTTAATTTTTTAACTTATCTTATGACACCACAAAATTGACTTTAACGATATATATAATTGATGGGGAGTAAAAAATTATTTATCAAGAAGTTTAAACATTAGAAGGTGTTTAGAACGGTCATAATGTTCTTTGTAGACCCATGGTACACATTATGATGTCTATGATGTTATGACATCTTTTAGATCTTAAGTGATTAAAACAATCTTTCAAATTCATAAAAAACTTAGTTTAGTTATTCATTGTTGTAGAATTATCTTATCACATAATACAATGATAACCAATTTGCTCTCACTGATCTTAAGATATATATGTCAATCAATTTAATAATACATGTAAGCATAGAATTTTCATATACGATTTTTAAATCAACCTTAATATAGACATCAAATTGATTGTTTCCTATTTACTTGCATCCAACCTACTTTATGGTCAGATATCTTATGCAAGTTACAGTTGAGGAATATAATGATAAAGTCCATAATATAGTTCTTAAACATGATGAACTACTAAAGTAATGACTTATGACATTTTTATGATAAATAAAATATCTTATTATAAAGACAATCCTTTTATTGCAACATTATGTGACAAGATATAATACTATTATTTGATGTTTCTTTTTGTTTACATTAGTAGAGCAACTTGCATTGAAATGGGTTATGAGTACTTAGACAACCCGCAAGTAATTAATATCAATTGAATAAAATAAATTCACTTATAATTAACGACTTTACGCCAATAAGTTAACTTGTCACAAATAATGGTATTGTTAAAAGAAAATAGGAATTATAAAATGGCTAATCAGTTAAAACATTATGAGATTATTTATATATGTCGTGATTTTCATAAGATGAAATGACTACTTCAAGTTCTTAAATACATTTGTATGTACCTTGAAAGTAGAATCATCTATTAATTCTCTTAAACCACATACTCTCACTGATTTTGCCATTACTTATAACATGTAAGGTGATTTATAAACTAATTGTCAATGATTCAATATCTTTAAATAGAACAATTTAATAGGATTAGAAATTAATAACCCTTAAACTAGTTACTTTGTTAGTCCCAACAAATAGACCGTAAATAAAGATATTTGATATTTGCGTCATGTTATTAAGGGTTTCTTTAAATTTCTTGGTTCATAGGTAATGTTTGATACTAAATCACAGTCCATACAGTGTACCATGTTCATAAAGGTACAATCGCCTTTATGTAATACCATTTAATTGAGTTGGTTAAGGCTTACATAAGTGATTTTACAACTTCATTTCCCTCTCATAAGACATATCGATTGAGGCAATTAATAAAACATGCTTATCATAATACACTTTCACCCCCTAATTGACCCAATATCTTATCTCAATGGTTTATTTACCTTTTATAAAACTCGGTCTTAATACATAGGAGATTCTCAACAAGTACACTTTATAATCATCAATATTATCAAAACAAAAAAACATGAAGAAAAAAGATTATTATTTTCAATGTCATTCATGAAAATGTACACATCTTTATAAGAGAGTTTTTACTTGTTAAAATAATTGAAATTAAATAATAAAAAAAAAACTTCTCAAAGAATGTCACTAATTTCAAAAGTATACAGTAATAAATCTCTTCAAAGAACTTTTGAACATAAAACATTTTCTAAAACATTGTTTCATTATCGAAATATTTTAAGATCATTAGATGTGTCTTTACTTAATTAGTCTACACATATAGAGAAAGTTTGATTATCTTATTGGTTTCAACATAGAACTCATTCTTACTAATGATTCATAACCTTCTAAATAGCAAGTCATTAGAATCCTTGTTATTCACTTAACACATGTGCTTTTAACATTTTAAAAAAACTCTACAAATCACTTTTGAAACATAAAACATTTTCTAAGACTTGTTCATTATAGAAATATTTTAACGTTATTAGATGTGTCTTTACTTAATTAGTCTACACATATAGAGAAACTTTGATTATCTTACTAAAGTTTTCTCAGTTATTAAACAATTAAATAAGTTGGTTATCATAATGTAAGCTATACAAAATAAAGATCTCATCTTTATGGACAGTGGTAATCATAATTGTTTATTTCATATTTTTTCCTTTTACTTATTAGTATAGTTGATGTAAAAAAACATCAACAAACTTGATAAGAAAAAATGTCATAATGAAATGCATAAGAGATTACTTTATCCATTTAATTTCAAGATCGCATAAAAGCTTACAAAAAAAATGTAGACCTTAATGATGAGAAAATTATTTAAAAGTGTACTTTCACGTGTCATCATTGAGTTTATAAAATTAAACCTTGTCATATAAAATGCAATCCGATCTTTTTTGTAATTCCTCAATATATCCCTATTTATTATATGTCATTTTATTCAACTGTAGGAGGTATGAGATGATCGTATCATAATGCATGTTGAAATTCTTTATGACCATAGTAAACATTAGTTTACCCTTTTAAACATGTTTTAAATATTTAGTGGTTACAAGAACTTATAAATGGTTATCTAAGTAAATGACTTGTACTTATGTACATAAGGGACTATATCAAATTATTAACATAAAAGCATAACTAACCATAGAGCATACGTTAGTTTTTGGAATCTAACCACAACACAAAATTAGATTCGCATAAGAAGTTTGATGTAATTGTTAACTTCTCGTTGGATCCATTAACAACCCATTATTAACTTCTACATTTAATTATGCAAAATCAATCAACAAAATACATCACCTTTGGGCAGAAATATTTGCTAACTAATTATTTAATTTGCATATATCAAATTATTAACATAAAAGTATAACTAACCATAGGGCAAATGTTAGTTATTAGAATCTAACCACACCATAAAATCAGATTCACAAAAGAAGTTTGATGGAATTGTTAACTTCTCGTTGGTTCCATTAACAACCCATTAATAACTTCTACATTTAATTATGCAAAATCAATTAGCAAAACACATCACTGTTGGGCTGAAATGTTTGCTAACTAATCATTTAATTTGCCAAAATACCATTTGGCGGTAAAAATTATGATTATCCATTGGGCTAATCCACAATCTCGAACACACCAACACGTAACTTAGTATGACTTTAATTCACATAATTGTTTTGATTAAGTGCTTTCCGTTGGGCCAACACTAACTTCGACAATTATGTAGTCATAAGTATGACCGTTCATTCACTTAACTGTTTTAACCAGTAGCCTTCCTTTGGGCATGACAACTAGTTTTAACAATCAAGTAGTCACAAGACATGTTAAAATATATTACAAACATGTCAAATAATGCCCTTTACTAATTAAATCATTATGAAAGAAAAACACTACAAAACTCATTGTTCAAAACTTATAAACAAGTTAGCAGTCATGTAATGTTTCTTTCTAAAACATACTGTAGAATACTCTCGATTAAATTGTCCACAAATTATGACAAGATTGAAAATTATTTGTGTAAACGGTGATGGTCAAATATATTACATCCATAAGAAAACTTAGGCCAATCTATAAAATTTAATATTGGCTTAAAGTGTAACAAAATAAGTGTGACATCTTTTAATAAAAGAAAATACTCTCCCAGTTATTTGTTTAAAGCTTATAAACAAGTTAGAGATATTATTATAGTATAATCTTTCCCTTTAGCTTAATTGATACAATAAAAAAGAAAGGAAACCTAATTAGTGTCAGAAATTATAGACACTTTGAGAGTTTACAATGTCTCTACATTATGATTAAATCTAAGTTCATATGAAACAAACAAAATTCGGCATCAACATTAAAGTGAGACAATAATTAGTGTCACAACACTTATAACTGTTTGTATAAGAAATGGCAGAATAGTAGAACTTAATCATCATGCCATGTATTATATAAAATTATTTTAGATTGTATTCAACATTATTTAAATCAGAATAATCATGGCATGTATTATATAAAAGTTTACATGTTTATCTAATATTCTTTCTCCATAGTTAAAAAGAAAAACATTAACTCCTTTTAGTCAAGATCTAGGAAAATAATACAAGCGATAACATTTGATTTCTCACACAGATAGTACGCCATAATATCATAAATCATTAATACTGAGATCGTTACATATTATGATTTATAAACCATGCTCAGATGCCATATGTTGATTAATTATCCCGAGAAACATATAATCATATTGATTAATATCCTAAGAAACATATAATCATAATATGAACGATCAAATACATTAAGCATAACATTAAAACTTACTTGATACGAGAGATGAGATCACCATGAATGAAGAACACAGGTAGGATGAAAATCTTCTACTTAGTCCTCTCTTCTTAGTGATGGATTGTAATGTTATTGTGTTTTTTTATGAGGTGAATAATCCTATATTTATAAGAGAGGTCAAGCAGGGATCAACTCCTAATTTAGGTATGATTATGTAATCATTACCATAATTCATTACCTAGACATTATCTCTTAAGGAAATTGGATCTCCCATCAAGATACAATATCCTACGGAGTCTCATTATGGAAAGTAAATATTATTTAATTACAAATATACTAATGCATCAAATAGGTTAGGACACAATTATAGAGAAATATCCAATATCAAAATAGGATATTCGCTAACATTTCCTTCATCTTATTTAAATGTTGATGTGCAACAAAGTTCAAAAGAAGTTGAGGTTCCTTCATCAAATACTCAATAAGTTTCAAATAACATGGTTCCTAATATGAATGTTGCAGGTACATCACACAATGTGTTTAATGAATGATTATAAGATGCTTACTTTGATGTAAGTATGACGTTTCATGATTAATCCAATGTTCATACTTTCTATCAACCTTACCTACAAGAGAAAAAAGTGGACTAAGGATCATCCACTTCATAAAAGAATTGGTGATCCAAAGTCAAATAGCAAATTCATGTTTGTTTGCATGTTTGCTAAGTAGTATTGAGCCTGCCAACGTAGCTGAAGCTTTAAAAGATGCTGATTGGGTCAGTGCAATGCAAGAAGAACTCGATCAATTTGAAAGATTAAAAGTTTGGAGATTAGTTCCTCGACCCAAAGGCAAGACTATCTTTAATACCAAATGGATCTTCAAGAATAAGAAAGATGAAAGCAGTTTGGTTATCCGAAATAAAGCAAGGCTTGTAGCTCAAGGATATCATCAAGAAGAAGGCATTGATTATGTGAGACGTTAGCTCCAGTTGCTCGATTTGAATCTATACGCTTATTTCTTGTATATGTTGCTCACAAGAATTTCACGGTCTTTCAAATGGATGTGAAGACGGTGTTTCTTAATGGAATTCAGCAAGACGAAGTGTATGTTGGTCAACCTCCAGGTTTTGTCAACAAAAAGTATCCAAATCATGTGTATGCTCTTGACAAAGCTTTGTACAGTTTGAAACAAGCACCTCGAGCATGGTATGACGTTCATTCAAGATTCTTGATCAATAACGGTTTTCAAAAAGGTTCAATTGGTATGACTATTTTCATTAAAAAAAGGGTAAACATATAATGCTGATTCAAATATATGTCTGATGTGCTATCGTGTAGGGTCAATTTATTGATTACCAAGTTTTAAATTTATATTTAGCCGACTTATCCCAAGACAACACTTTAACGGACATTGTACCCGATCGGGTGGAGTTTTGTGGTAAGTAGGGTGTAGAACACTAAGAGCGAGGTTGTTAACCTTATATTCTATCAGTATTTTAATTACTCTAATTAAGTTAATTCTAATTACTTGTTAAACCTATGCTAAACCTAGTTCTAATGGTAATGGGGGGTTTTCAGCCTGAGAGACTGGCACAAGTTTTATGGTGACAATAATCAATTATAAACACAATAAACATGCAAGAAAACAATAAGAAGATGAAAGAGCGGTACAAGCCAAATGATAGAAAACCATATTAGCCATATTAAATCCGATTAAACGCTGGTTTGTTTATTTAGTGCAATGATTTCTTATCTAGAAGCGGCATATCATTCCTAAGACTTAGGCGGGACATCATCCTAAGACCTAGATACGTTGAATCCTGTCATAATTAACGTATCCGCATAAAGCATCCTTTTAGTTTAATAATAATAATATATCTAGGGATTAAAGCAATGGTGATCTTGTTAAACCCTAGCCCATCGGGACTTTACCCACTTACTGTTTGACGGTATTTTATATACTGGTACTTCACGGTTCAAGTCTTTATCAACTAATTAAGAACATATTTGTTGAAACATTACGGGTCACCTGCCGGTCCAACTAAGCTCATAACTTAAATACAAGGATAGAACATTATTTGTGATCCTATTGGTCCAGTAATATAAAACACGATATGAAGAGCTATCCCAGTATCTAGTTCACTTGTTAGGCATAACTAGACCCAGTTGAATGATATGTGGCATATTCAAACACGTAAACAAGTATCATGTGATAAACATAAGTAAACTTTCAACGATAAATTAAGAAATCAATTTTAAAACAAACCAAACATTAAACCTTCATTAAGATGGCTAATACCCTAGGGTATTAGCTCATAACCATTGTAATTATACAAGCGTGATCAAATAACCAAGGTAAACTAAACGTTTTACCGAACGATACCAAAAATTAAATGATTACAAGAGTATAGGAATTACACGGTGTCTTCTATGGAATCGTGATTGATGCTTGACCTTTGGTTGCTCTTCTTTTCTTCAGAAAATCGTCTTTTATGTGTATGGTATAGAGAATATGATTTTGCACACTAAAAACTCATTTTTGACTCTTCTATTTATAGTGTCTGAAAAAGACTAGATACACTATATTGAGCTAGGTCAATACGGCGTATAGGGGTGTTTTCCTCAAAGTGTACGCTAAGTTTATAATCAATCAGATATAACTTCCCAAAATATAATTATTCACCAAATCTCTGAATAGTTATCCAGCTGGATACGGCGTATAGGGAAACATAGATACGCCGTATTGGGAAGTGAGAATACGCGTTTTCTTGTGAAGTCCAAGCGCTGATACGCCGTATCTCCTTTTGTGGATACGGCGTATTGAGCAGAATTAAGCAATCTTTAAATATCATCGTTTAAGCTCTAAAAAGTGCGCCTTTTAGCATGTCTTCACAAATCACTCCGTAATTACTGCATTTTACACATTTAAGCAATTAAGTAACAATTCTGCAATAATTATATAAAAGTGGACAATTTATTCAGGATAAATGATGGTATAAATGTAACGTTATTTGATGTCTCAAATATCCCCCACTTGAATCCTACTTGTCATCAAGTAGACTCTAGATTATATTGAAAATGTATCCCAACCGAAGTTAAGGATTTTTCCATTTAAGCACTTCTTTCGTTTTAATCACCTATACAAGACCAAGCACCTCACGAAATATGGAAATGAAAACACTCAGATCACTCAACTAATCTAGGGTGTAACATTTAATTGGTACGCTCATTTGCTTGGTCGTGATTAGTTTCATATCATATGCTTGGCAAGGATACACATCTCCATCACTAGAGCTAAGGAGAAATAAGTCAAAAGGTAAATTGGGTTTTTATTATAAGGCTAAGGGTTGATCATTCTAACAATCTTTCACTGATAGTGCCACACCAACAAGGCAGCTGAATCATACATACATGGCCGTAACGACGGAATAGACATGTATAATTCGATCACATCCTCATTCGAGTTTAACCAAAGGTTAGGATGAAGAATGATATAGGGTAGGGGTTTTCTAACTTTCACCAAAAGTAATAAACCAACTAGGTGGCTGAATCACGCATACATGGCCGTAACGACATAATAGACATGCATGACTCGATCTCAACCTCGTTCGAGTAAAACCTAAGGTTAGTTGCTAGGAAAGGGAAGCAAATTGTTGTCAAATAAAATTCACAAAACAAATAGATTAAGCTTGGACAAATAAGGTAGTTGCGAGTAACTTTTCCCGACCGTTCCATGATAAAGACTCAAAATATATACAAACGCCTCGATCATAGAAATGACAAAGACAACCCAAGTTAGCGTTCCCATAACGGTCAACTTCCCGTTCATCCCAAACTTACATACTTTTATAAAAGTGGTGATATCAGCAACTTTATACAAAACTATACATCGTTGATTTTTATCCACATATCAACGAATAATCGATCCTTCCAAGTATTTCATCGGTTTAAGTTTGGCGAACCGACTATCAATCATCCTTCTCTTTTTTGATGCATTTTCTATTTTCCATAAAAAAACATAAATCTCGATGCAATTTCACTGTCTTCACAATCATAATTCATCCGGATAAATTTTCCTTTAACACTTCATCTTTGGACATAATACATGATCGCGAAAGTAGCAAAATACATGAGCTACATATTTTCCTATTGCATTGTGCAATTTCTCGACCTAACCGGAGATAGAAAATTTCACTTTGACAGAGGAAATACAAAACTTTATACAAAAGAAACTAGCAACTTTGATTAAGTATGCTTAATCTACATGGTAGGCTGAGGTGTAAAGGTATAACAAAATAGACATACGTTGTGAAAAAGACAGGAATGGCTCAACAGGTTTTCCTAGGGGATCTTACTCTTATAGTAAGAGTAAGCAAAGGGTTACACGGGGTTTAACTAACCAGTGTAGTTAGTTAATTTTACAACATTTAGGCTTTTTGATGTATTTCTAGAAATTTTACCAGTTAAAAATGTTTATCCATCTAAGTCCATAGTACTCATCGTTGTGGTCTCGAGTGATATACCAAGCCAAGTTCTAAAGTCCACTACATCACCGGCAAACTCATAATTTTTGTGGAATTTTTAGTAAACATTTGGAAACAGAATAGGCTTAATTCTTATAATTTGGTATTAAGGGTTATAGTGCTCGAGGTCATGTAACTAGTAATTTTTACAAAAGTTATGCTAGAAAAAATTTTAAATTTGACATAATTTAAGCATATAGCATATTATTTGTAAAAGAAAGGACAAGTATGCATTCTAATTCTCCATCCCTCCACTTAGATTATACAACGTCCTCGTTGTATAGATAAAATAATTTAAAGAAAATAGGAAATAGAATTAGAACGAGGAACTCCCCTGATATGTTGCTCGGGATGATTCTCCAATTTGAGTTTTTGAGCAAAAGTGTGTTGACGAGGCGTCAGAATGCTCGCACACACGTCTTTTTTAGAGTATAACCTATCGTCGATTTCCTTACAGCAAGGTCCTGCATAAAAGTTAGAAGACAAAAGTGTAATTCCTATCTCGGTTACACAATGGTTACAATGCAGGTGATTTGAATATAATAGTATATAGGACAGGAGGTCAATACGTCGTATCCCAAACCCAAGGATACGCCGTATTGCATCTTGTAAAAACAAATATTTTAAAGTTTTGCAGAAATTAAGGACTGATAACGTCTAGACAAGTTCGATACGGCGTATCCATAGGGGTTCGATACGCCATATTGAGTTTCTGGGAAAATAATTAAAATTACAATTCAAACAATTAAAAACAACTAGGTTGTCTCCCGGTAAGCACTTTTGTTTCAGCCAGTCGTTAAGTTTGACTTTTTCTTTCTCTTCATTCATTCGTCCATTCGCTCGCACTCGTCCCTGTGAGCGAATCTCTCCATAATCATTTGGCATGACTCAAACCTTTGGCAAAATGGCATGCCGAGCACAACACCACTTGTTATATCCACATCGTCAATAATTGAAAAGCCTGAAGCTTCATACAATTACCACCTTTTATACCCGATATACATAAAAATTACATAATATTATCATACATATCATGCCTTGGCCGGATTTCATGTGATTGAACCAAGAAAATTTAAAAAAAGTTGCCCCAACTAGCATTTGTACATACATTAAACTCATTAAGACCTATGTCTCTTTGACCAAGACCAACCTTTCTTGATCAAGACCCAACCATAAAACCTTCAAATAGTTCCTTGACTAGTCATGAAGGTATTATAATACTTGTAAAAGAGATACATACACAAACATTTCTTTTTGCAAGGTGAAAAGATTATAAAATAAACTCCCTTTGTTCACGTCTTGAAGCCACGGCTCTCAAAAACCATCCATAAGAAATATAATCATACAAAAAATTTATACAACTATACAAGCGACAGGTATTAGACAGACGCGCAAGTGAGAGAGCTTTGTTTCTGACTGTTCAATAAGATAGTCCTAGACATGAGGGTAGGAGGGTGTGTTTGGCTATGGGATGGAATAGGTAGTTCCATTTTCAAGTATTAGTAAGAAGAAGAAAAGAAAAGTTAGGGTTTTATCACTCAACTGTGGAAAATAGGGTTCCTATTGTGCAAGATTTGGATTTTTATCTAAACAAGGGTTTAGTTTACATTGTCATCATATCTACACCATAAGGTCATCTAAGAAACCTTTATGATTTTTCTATATGTCATTTTATGCATGATGTTAGTCGCGATCTATTGTAGCTTTGAATCACCATAGTAGTATGTTATAACATGTAACTGAGTTTTTACTTTGAATTCATCATTTTGCACACATATAATATATCTGTTGAGACTAATTACTTCAATATCTTGTTAACTTAAAGGATGATAAGGCGTATTTGTACCAATGTATTAAGGTATGCGTAAGAAAATGATTAACTTACAAAAAAGTGAGTAAGTATACTCAAAGCAAGGTTAAATAATGGAATTTTCAACAGGTCACTCTATCGATTCTGTCCAAAAATTCGTTATGATAAAACACATTATTTTTATTTTTCTAAGAGTAGTATGATTCACGACGATTCCGAAATCGGTAAGAAACTTGTTCTCAAACGGATTTATACGAGAAAAGTTATAGATGGCGAAAAGTGTATTATTCGAGAAGGGTATAAAAATCCAGCATTGTGTATGTTAAGGTTTCTGTCAGGATTTTAAGATGGTATTTGCGGGCACTTCAAGTCGTTTCGGCTTTGGCCGAAACATGACACGTCGTTCCGGAAGGTCTTTTTACTTCTCTTATAAGTCAAGCCAGACCCTAAAAAGTCAAAGATTGACATCGTCATACTAAATTCGAAAATTCTCGGATGTTACAAAGATGTTAGAGGAATGTTGGTTGAAAACGCTAAAAATCCAGAGGCGATTAGAACGGAAAAGTTAGAACCCCGTGCGGATGGAACTCTATGCCTCAATGGCAGGAGTTGGCTACCCTATTATGGAAATTTGTGGACTGTGATCATGTACGAGTCCCACAAATCAAAATGTTCTATACATTCGGGTTCCGACAAGATGTACCAAGATATAAAGAAGCTATATTGGTGGCCTAATATGAAAGCCGACATCGCCACCTATGTTAGCAAGTGTTTGACCTATGCTAAAGTCAAGGCCGAACATTAAAGGCCATCAGGATTGTTAGTACAACCCAAAATACCTGAATGGAAGTGGGACAACATCACTATGGATTTTGTCACAAAGCTCCTTAAGATGTCGCAAGGCTATGACACCATTTGGGTGATTATTGACCGACTTACTAAGTCTGCAATTTTCACACCAATGAGAGAGGCTGATCTTATGGATAAACTTGCAAGAATATACCAAAAGGAGGTTGTCATGAGGCATGGAATACCTGTTTTAATCATTTGTGATCACGATCTGAGGTTCGCATCCAACTTCTGGAGGTCACTTCAGAATGCTTTAGGTACTAATTTGGATATGAGTACTGCGTACCATCCACAAACAGACGGGCAAAGCGAGAGGACAATTCAAACTCTCGAGGATATGCTGCGTGCTTGCGTGATCGATTTCGGAAAAGGTTGGGTTAATCACTTACCACTAGTTGAATTCTCTTATAACAATAGCTATCACACTAGCATCAAGGCCGCACCATTCGAAGCACTTTATGGTCGAAAGTTTCGTTCACCTGTTTGTTGGACCGAAGTTGGAGAAGCTCAAATCCTCGATCCAGAACTAATTCAAGAGACGACTGAGAGAATCGTCCAAATCAAGCAAAGGATGCAAGCCGCTCGTGATCGACAGAAGAGTTACGCCGATCTGAAGCGTAAACCAATGGAATTCCAAGTCGGGGATAAAGTTATGCTTAAAGTTTCTCCTTGGAAAGGGGTCGTACATTTTGGCAAACAGGGAAAGTTAAACCCCAGGTATGTTGGACCTTTCAAGGTGTTAGGGAAGGTTGGAGAGGTTGCTTACAAGCTTGAGCTTCCAGAAGAACTAAGCAGGGTTCACAATACATTTCATGTATCCAACTTGAAAAAGTGCTATGCCGACGAACCGTTAGCCGTTCCGTTGGATGGACTTCATTTTGATGACAAGCTTCAGTTTGTTGAGGAACCCGTTAAGATCGTGGACCGTGAAGTTAAGCGGTTGAAGCGAAGCCGCATTCCATTAATCAACGTTCGATGGAACTCCAAGAGAGGTCCTGAGTTCACGTGGGAACGTGAAGACCAATTCAAGAAGAAATACCCACACCTCTTCACCAAGACCGCACCGTCGTCAAGTGCTGCATCGTAAGCCTTGAGGACAAGGCTCGTTTAACAGGGGAAGTCTATAACACCCCATGTTTTCAAGCCATTGATGACGACAATAAATCTACTATTCATCTTTTATATTGTACGCGTTTGTTTTAAATCGTAAATGTTAAGCTAAATCGCGTAGGCTAAAAATTAGCGTTCAATGTAAACGGGCATCAAACAATTAAGCGTTTACATCAATCAAGTATTAAATAATTATTTTGAGAATAATTATGGTCTTTGTTCATTTTATTTTTATCGGATACGTAAAGTGTATACGTTTCGCGATAAATTGCGTTTAGGCATACCCAGAATCACGTTAATTAATCTACGCTTCAACAAATACCCACGATTGTACCCAACACTCAAAGTTTTATTAAATTTACCCAAGTTAATATTACTTTACACTTTGTTCATTAGAAAATAAAACAATGCATGAATACTTTTAAGTAAACACCTTTTTATACAAAAATTATAACTTGTAACATGTATAACTTTCACTAGATATTATGTTAAAAATCAAAGACTTCTAGAAACCCATTCCCCCTCCCTATCCCATGGCACAATAACAACATTGGAGTCATAGAGCACACATTTTCTTTACAAGTTGGCTTGTACATCACCTTTGCATTAAACATAGCCATACCTTGTCTCATTTGACCATAAGTCTTCCTTAAGACCATGAGCTATGTTCTTGACCAACTATTGCAATCTTTTTTTTTGACTAAGACTTACCATATAATACTAGTTTACATCTAATAGAATTCATACATGCAAGACTTAGCCAAAAATCAAACAAAAATTCTTCCTTTCTCTCCCTATTAGGCCACGGCTACCATGGATAGGGAGATCAGGCGTGATCCGGAGAGAGAAGTTGGATATGGGATCACCGACTCATGGGACGAGATAGTTGAGACCCTTCAGGGGGCACCAGTTAGTACTGACACGGAGTTGGGTTGACATATGACAGCATTTGAGACTAGGGTGGCAAGACAGGATGAGGATTTATAACAAGGTAGACGCTAGATGAGCAGATCCGAGCCAGCTATTGGGCTGGTGGGCTTAATATGTTGTTTAAAGCCAGACGAAGCACATGCATATAACGTCATCAGTGGAAGACAGAGGCTAGATTATCCCGAGAGGGCTTGGAGGCGATCGATGGATGCGACGTGATCTTGCCAGCAGAGAGGATATGTCATGACGCACTATTGTCACTGGGTCAGATGTCGAGATTAGAGAGATGCATGCTGCTAGATGCCATGGAGACAGATGATATACATGCAACATGATAACGATGTGAAGTTAGATGAACGTAAAAGGTTCGAGTATTGTCCATAGTCGAGTAAATTTATTAACTAGGTCGAGACGTGTAACAATTCATGACTGAATCTCAAGACAGTTCTTGTTTGATGAGTTGCGAAATTGAGCCATGACAGGTTGTTACACAACTCGAGGTGCTTGATAAATTCCCTCGAGGATGGTTAGGACTCGTGAGGCATTATGTGAAACAATTACGCGTGATTATAGTGGTAAGACCACTATAGGAATATTTGTCTGATATGTGCAGACACACTACTTGCTTACTTGCGGACGTGACTTAGGTATATATATATGTATAAATATATATATACTTACCCTACCTTGTGTATTCTACAATTTTTTTATATAAGGGTTATTTATATAAATACTGGAACATTCCTTTAGGCAAGGTAGTACTATAAGCTCATAGTTTCTAAATGATACCTAAACATTAAGCTATCGAATATGATATCTTACCATCAACCATTTATGCCATGAGCGCACATTCATATTAACCATACATCACTTCACAACACTCTATTTTGGAGCATGACTTTTGGGGAATTAAACTAATCTTACATTTTTGGGATTTTGAAGGAAATGGCACCAAAAGAGCCACAAGGTCAACACCAGTTATAGAAAATCCTACCACCACCACTGTCACCAATGCCCAACTTCAGGCAATGATTGACCAAGGTGTTACTGCTGCACTGGCAGCACGTGATGCAAACAGGAATGGCGATGACAGCCATACTTCGGGAACAGGTGCCAGAAGGACCGAACGCGTTACTCGAGAATGCACTTACCAAGACTTCATGAAGTGCCAACCTCTGTATTTCAAAGGCACTGAGGGAGTGGTCGAACTAACCCAATGGTTTGAAAGGATGGAGACTGTATTCCGCATAAGCAACTGCTCTGTGGAAAATCAGATCAAGTTCTCCACTTGTACTCTTTTGGCAGGAGCTCTGACGTGGTGGAATTCCCACGTTAGAATTGTTGGTCATGATGTTGCGTATGCAATGACTTGGATAGATCTGAGAAAGAAAATGACTGACAAGTACTGTCCGAGGAACGAGATAAAGAAGCTCGAGACTGAGTTGTGGAATTTGAAAGTAAAAGGTACCGATGTGACAGGGTACAACCAACGTTTCCAGGAACTAGCACTGTTGTGTGTTAGAATGTTTCCTGAGGAGTCTGACAAGGTTGAAAGGTATGTCGGTGGTTTGCCCGATATGATTCACGGAAGTGTTGTGGCGTCAAAACCAAAAACCATGCAGGAAGCTACTGAAATGGCAACAGAGTTGATGGATAAGAAAATCAGCACTTTTGCTGAACGTCAAGCTGAGAACAAGAGGAAACTTGACAACAACCACCAAGCTCAACAACAACTTCCCAAGAGGCAGAATGTGGTCCAAGCTTACGCCGCTGGGACTGGTGAAAGAAAAGAGTATGCTGGAACTCTACCGCTGTGCAACAAGTGCAAGTTTCACCACAATGGCCCGTGCACTGTAAAATGCGCAAACTGCAAGAGGGTCGGTCATTTGACCCGAGACTGTTGGAGTTCTGCTGCTACTAACAATCAAAGAACCCTCACTTGTTATGAATGTGGGAACCAAGGGCACTACAAGAGTGATTGCCCGGAATTAAAGAACCGAAACCATGGAAACCAAGCTGAAGGTACTGGAACACATGGAATGGTGCTTGCCTTAGGAGGAGGAGAAACCGATCAAGACCCTAACAACATTGAAGATGAGATCGAAGCTTAAAAGAGAAAGTTGTCTCGCTTAGCCTAGTGAACTCTAAGCTGGAACTATCTTAGACTTTATCTCCTTAGGAGTCCTCGTTGTACTTCTCTTAAATTTCTGTTGTACTGAATGATTTCAAGTATCTATCAAATTAACATATTATGAAAATGTAACTCTCTATAAATTCTTATACATGTATTTTGAACAAGTGACAATGAAGCATCGCTTATTAACCAAATACTTTCTTGTTAATTCCCAATGTATCCGTTTTTAAATGACTTTTTGGTCTCCTATATACATCTTGTTTATTGATCAATGAAGTACCACGCCCCAGGACCGTTCTTCCACTTCCACTGCAAACCCAATTTGGGGTGTGTTACAGATTGGTAGCAACTGAGCTCAAGGTTATAGAGAACCAGTTCAAATGTTTTTTTGCTGGACAAAAAGCCGTTTTCAAACATCGATTTCATACAAAGGGATTTAAAACACGGGACATGCATATGTGCATACATTCATGCATAACACTACTTGTTGCATTAGTTTTGAGGACTAGAGCATTCATAATTGATATACAAGTATGATTATAAATGTATATTATCTATATAAGAGTCTAAATTAAATACCAATTGGTTGGGGGGGGGGGGGGATAAGCTAATTTGACTTTTCAGATTCAGTCATTTTCAGATTCTGATGAATCGAGGTTTACAATACAATCGGAGGTTTTCTAGCCCATTTTAAGGATGTATCAGACATAGGATCAATCGAGAGCCAAAGATCACGAGTACCATATGAGCTGCCTGTGATGCCAGAGGACCCCTACGTGAGGAGTGCCGACTCTTCAGGCCCCGACCCTACTCCAGATTACAGTTGCCTGGGCCCCGTGAGAGCCAAGAGCAGGCACAACCCACCTTCGCCAGATTAATGGATCCAGGCCAGAGCATTTGCTGATGAGGATATAGTGGCTGAGGATCAGCCATATGCCCGAGTTATGCCTCACCCACCTCTCAGTCTACCATGACTATGTTCCCGAAGTCCGATCCTGAGGGCAGTACCCGGAGAAAGGATAAACGAGGAGGTCCCCCGAGGAGGATCCTTTCCGATTATCCAGCTGATGGGGAGGATTGAGGATGACGGAGATTAAGGAGGTACGTTGGTGTTCATTAGGCGGGATTATAGACAAATGACATCAAGGGTAGCGCGATATGAGGAGGGGAGGGAGGATGGCACCTATGTTTTTTTTTTTCCGACCTGCTGACTTGTAGTTGGTTTGCTTGATTACCATCTAACTATCAGGCCCTATCTGTGGAGGAGACAGATCCATCGAGATAGATGAGTCAGCGGCCGACACCACACACCACACCATAGCATATCGTGGTGAAACTAGTATTTCTATCCAGCTCCGGTAACTACACACCAGTAGGTCCTGATGGCAGAGGTTGCTAGGACTTCTCTCTATAAGCATCCAACGAATCATTACCGACTCGTCCTATGGTCTTTCACCACTTCCCTAGTAATAACCTCTGCCATCACTACCACTATCACCACCCTCTACCTGTAGTATCACCGCACCACTCCTAGCCCCCTTCAGTTCATTGGCTATCGAAGCTGCGATGATCCGAAGAGAGCTAGAGGGGAGGGCCCTTCATCTACTTCCCATTATCTACCATTACCACCAACCCTTTATACTCCCCCCCAACAGACCAGATGCAACCATCATTAGGGATACCACCACCCAAGCCCATATCAGTATCCTACTTTCATCACCACCATTTCTACTGTCCCTCTGCTAGTCCGTAGGGAGGACAGACCCATAGTACCTACCACCGTCGGAAGAGGTTAGGTACCGACTCTTGGTCCCTAGATGATGAGGTAAGGGAGAGAGCTCAACTGCTTCTGCGTCCTGAGACCGGCAGGGAAAGGTCGTTCGGAAATACTAGGCTTTTTGTAGCTACTATTGAAAGGAGATCAGGCATGATTCGAATAGCAGAGTTGGATATGGGATCACCGACTCATGGGACGAGATAGTTGAGACCCTTCAGGGGGCACCAGTTAGTACGGACACGGAGTTGGGTCAACATATGACAGCATTTGAGACTAGGGTTAGGCAAGTACACGGATAGATTTATATGAGGTTAGATGATAGCAATCAGAGATCGGCTAGATGGTCGTGAGGGTCGACTCAATCATTTGTATTAGTAGACAGTACAGAGGCGACAACGTACATATACAACTCAACAGATGGATGAATAGAGGCTAGATTGTCTCGAGAGGCTTGGGGGCGATCGATAGATGCGAGTGATCTTGCCCGCAGAGAGGTTATGTCACTGCGCACTACTATGACTGGTCTTAGATGTTAAGAGATTATAGATTAGCAAGCGGCTGATCGCAAAGAGACAGGCTGTGATTTTCGCAAGATGCTAAAGGCAGACCAGAGGAGATCTGCAGAGATAAGAGGGTTGAGGACAGCTGATCATACAGGATAGCAGTAGCTTATACAGACATTGTCAGTGATGCAGTCATTACAGGGACAGGTGACCACATTACAAGGACAGGTGACCACACTACAAGGGACAGTTTTACCGCACATATAAGGGACAAGCAGGGACCCGTTGGAGAGTCCTGTGTACAATCCTGAGCATCCAAGAGGAGACTGGTAGCAGTTTTTTTTTTTTTTTTTTTTTTTTTCACAGATAAATCCATGTTATAGGCTAGTCATTTGTACATAGCCTACTAAGTATAACGGGTTTAATCCCGGCTGAAGGAGAAGGCAATTCGGGTTGTTATGTTTTATTTTGTGAACGCTATGATGCAGTTCTTGTGTAACTGAACCATACATGATTGTTTTAGCGCAATTTTGCTATATGGAAATGGTTGGGTAATTAGGTCTCGTACTGTAATCAATTTGTTATGATAGATGTCGAGTTTTGTTATACATGTTGAATACAATTCAGTTGACATATTCACATTGTGAAAGTGATCTCAATTTATTTATCATGTCTATGTCTTGTCCGAGGGTTATGAATAATGAACTCTCACGGGGTAGATGTACATATTCATTTTGCTAGTGAAAGAGAAATGGCACCTAAACGTACCACCAGGACAACACCGGGTCATAACAACCCCACGCACCCAACATACAACAACCACCACCAACATCGTCACTAATAAGCCCAAGCATTCCAGGCAATGATTGTGACCAAGTGAGAGGGTCCGCACTGCCGCTTTGGCAAGCAGACGAGATGTCAAACAGGTGAATGGGATGACAGGCCACACGATATCAGGTAACATGTGGCAAAGGACTGAACGCGTTGTTCGAAATTACTGGTACCCAAGAACTTTAAGAAGAGTTGCAAACCTCAATATTTCAAAGTACTGAGGTGAAGTCGTGTAGAATTAACTTAATGGTTCGAAAAGGAGGAGACTGTTTTCGCGCTTTGCCCCGCATAAGCAACTTCCCGGTGAAAATCAGTTAAGTTTTCGCACTGTACTCTTCTAAGCAGGATGCTCTTAACAAGGTGGAATTCCCATTGATATGACTGTCAGTCATGGATTCTGCATATGCAATGACTTGGGGTCCGATCCGAGGAAGAAATGAACTGACAATATTGTCCCAAGGGAACGAGATGAAAAAGCTCGAGGCTAGGAATTATTGGAAGCGAGTGATGTGAGAAAGTGAAGGGGTACTGAGATGTATAGGGTTACAATCAACGTTTCCCAGTAACTAGCACTACTGTGTGTTCGGATTTTCCGGAGGAGTCGCGAGCAACAGAGATTGAAAGTACGAGGTTGAGCGGGATTACCCGACATGATCCATGAAACATTGTACATCCAAAGGGCCGAAAACCAATGCAATAGCTGATGAAATGGCCACAAACTAAATGGATAACAAAGTATCACTATGCAAAAAGAAAGACTGAGAACAAAAGTAATTTTGAAAACGACTTCCTGAAACAAAGGCAAAACCAACAACAGGATAGACAAGAGACAGAACACTGGCAGGGCCTATACTGCAAGGACTGGTGAAAAGAAGCCATGGACTAGATCAAAACAAACCCCTATCGCGTTTTAGAATGCCACTATCACCAACGACGCCCGTGTGGCTCCATAATGCACAAATGCAACAAAGTTGGCCAATTTTGCTCAGGAATGTAGGAGTGCGGGAAATGGCAACGAGATGCTAACAATCAAGGGGCACTGGGTTCGCCCCCCAAGGCCAAAAACCTAATGCTTCGAGTGTGGAGTTCAAGGACACTAACAAATGGAATGCCCCAAAGCGAAGAACAACAAAAACTCAGTGGAAATCAGCGTTGGTAATGATAGGGCTCATCCGGCCAAAGAGTATGTATGTAGGACGTGCAGGTACAAACCCAGACTCATAGTCGTGACGGGTACGTTCCTTCTCAACACCGTTATGCTTCTCATATTATATTGAATACTAAGAACCGTATAGGAGTTTTTGTTCCAACATGCATTTAAGTTCCCAAATGTGATAGTCCACACCATCTACCTTAGATCACAATTATGATGTCGAAACTAGCCTTGTGAGAATGAATGTGGGTTAAACCTATCCTTAGGGTTGCACATTAAAACTCCTGAACCACCCATACAACGCGTAAATTTAAATGCCTTGACAGAACTAGGTATATGTCGATGCTATAATTGGTATGGATTGTTGTCCAAAGTAACCAAGCAACAATGTGTGCCGAGAAATCGTCGTATCCCCTGGGGAAATGAAACATTAGATTTGTTTCACACAGTGACGGAAGCAACCGGAGGACACGAGGCTCGCTGCACATAATCTCGTACTCCAAACACATAGTATACAATGCTAAAAGGGTTTCGAGTCTTTTTGGCACATGTCACTACAAATGATTTTAAGAACAAGCTGAGAAGAAGCGACTTGAGGATTACCGATCGTTCACAAGATTATTTCTTGAAGTACTTTCCGAGGACTTATTGGTTCTTCCTCCGACTCGACAAGTGAATTTAATCGATTTTAATACCGGGTTGCTGCACCCTAGCTCAGGTGCCTTATCAATTGCACCATTCTGCAATGAAAGAGTTGTCAGAGTAACAAAAAGAACAATCTGACAAATGGCTTTTATAAGACCTAGTTCCTCACCTTGTGGAGCTCTGGTCCTTGTTTTGTCAAGAAGAAAGATGATCATTCCGAATGGTGCATTTGAATATGGGAATTGAATAAGCCTAACGGGTGAAGATCCGTTATTCCGGCTCCCAAGAATTGACAGTCTATTTGATCAGCTTTCAAGGGTCGAGTGTCTACTCGAGAAAGTTTTGACCTAAGTCGGGTTATCACCCACTAACAGACCAACTGAGGGTTCGAGAAGAAGACATTCCAAAGACCGCTTTCAGAACCCGTTCGGCCATTATGAATTTCAAGTTATGTCGTTTGGTTTGACAAACGCATCTGCCGTATTTATGATCTAATAAATCGGGGTGTGTAAACCATATTTGGATAAATTCCGGATTGTCATATTGACGATATTCTGCTATATTCAAAGAACAAATCAAGAGCACGAAGAGTACTTTTATAGCTAATACTTAGAATTGCTTAAGAAAAAAAAAAAAAGAGTAGTTGTATGCCAAATTTCCAAGTGTGAATTTTGGATTCCCAAAGTACAGTTCCTTGGTCACGTGATTGATAGTGAGGGCATTCACGTGGATCGCCAAGATTGAATCCATTAAAATTGGGCATGCTCCTAAGTCAGCCACGAAGATCGTCAATTTTTTAGTCTAGCTGGGTATTATCCGAAATTCATTGAAGGGGTTTTTTCAGAAGATCGCGCAAACCAAATGACCAAGCGTCCCCCAGAAGAAGGTCAAGTTGTTTTGGTAGATAAACAAGAAGCATCTTTTCAAACTGTGTAAAGCAAAAGTTGTGCTAGTGCACCGAGATCCTGGGCCTAAACCTATAGGCAGGAAGGCGAAGAGAAGATTAGCGGCATGACTGCGATGCTTCAAAGAATTGTTTAGAGGCGCTGTGTTAAAGCAAAGAAAAAAGGTGGATTTGCTTATGCCATCTGCGCTAACTAACGATTCATGAGAAGAAAATATAACTACTCTGATTTGAACTTGGAGCAGTAGTATAGTTTCGCGTCTCAAAAATTTGAGCACAACCGTGTATGGAACCAAGTGCACGATGTTTTCACTGAACATAAGAGCCTACAAACACATTCTTAATTAGAAAGAGTGAACATGAGCAACGTCGTTGGTTTTGGAGTTTCTCAGTGATTTCGAATGTGAGATTCTTTATCACCCGGGAAAGACAAACTGTTTTTGCTGATGTCTCCTAAGCAGGAATGAAGAGGATCAAACCTTAAGAGTTCGAGCTAGTCATGGACTATTGCTTAGATCTTCCCAAACAAATCTGAATGCTCATGACTGAAAGCATGAAAACCAGAGAACACAAGAAAGAATATGTTGGCGAGATAAGAATGTTGTTGGAAGAAGATTCATTGAAGGGTTTTCAAAGATCGCCAAACCAATGACCAAGCTTACTCAAAAGAAGGTCAAGTATGTTTGGGGTGATAAACAAGAAGCAGCCTTTCAACTGTTAAAACAGAAGTTGTGCAGTGCACCAATCCTGGCCTTACCTGAAGGAAACGAAGATTTTACCGCATACTGCGATGCTTCAAAGAATGGTTTGGGCGCTGTGTTAATGCGAAGAGAAAAGGTAATTGCTTATGCATCACGCCAACTGAAGATTCATGAGAAGAATTATACAACTCATGATTTGGAACTTAGAGCAGTAGTGTTCGCTCTCAAGATTTGGAGGCACTACCTGTATGGAACCAAGTGCACGGTGTTCACTGATCATAAGAGTCTACAACACATTCTTAATCAGAAAGAGTTGAACATGAGGCAACATCGTTGGTTGGAGTTGCTCAGTGATTACGATTGTGAGATTCGATATCACCCAGGAAAGGCAAACGTTGTTGCTGATGCTTTAAGCAGGAAGGAGAGAGATCAACCATTAAGAGTTCGAGCCTTAGTCATGACCATTGGCTTGGATCTTCCTAAACAAATTTTGAATGCTCAGACTGAAGCTCGGAAGCCGGAGAACCTCAAGAACGAAGATGTTGGAGGAATGTTGGTTGAAAACGCTAAAAATCCAGAGGCGATTAGGACGGAAAAGTTGGAACCCCGTGCGGATGGAACTCTATGCCTCAATGGCAGGAGTTGGCTACCCTGTTATGGCGATTTGCGGACTGTGATCATGCACGAGTCCCACAAATCAAAATACTCTATACATCCGGGTTCCGACAAGATGTACCAAGATATGAAGAAGCTATATTGGTGGCCCAATATGAAAGCCGACATCGCCACCTATGTTAGCAAGTGTTTGACCTGTGCTAAAGTCAAGGCCGAACATCAAAGGCCATCAGGATTGTTGGTACAACCCAAGATACCTGAATGGAAGTGGGACAACATCACTATGGATTTTGTCACAAAGCTCCCTAAGACGTCGCAAGGCTACGACACCATTTGGGTGATTGTTGACCGACTCACTAAGTCTGCAATTTTCACACCAATGAGAGAGATGAATCTATGGATATAAACTTGCAAGAATAACTAAAGGACGGTTTGTACGAGGCATGGAATACCTGTTTCAATCATTTGTGATCGCGACCCGAGGTTCGCATCCAACTTCTGGAGGTCACTTCAGAATGCTTTAGGTACTAATTTGGATATGAGTACTGCGTATTCATCCATAAACGAGGGCAAGCGAGAAGACATTCAAAACTCTAAGGATATGTTGGTGCTTGCGTGTTATTTCAGAAAGGTTGGGTTAATCACTTACCGTTAGTTGAATTCTCTTATAACAATAGCTATCACGCTAGCATCAAGGGCCGCACAGGGGGGGGCTGGGGGGGGGGGCGCCCCGCACATACGATAGCACTTTATGGTCGAAAGTGTCGTTCACCTGTTTGTTGGACCGAAGTTGGAGAAGCTCAAATCCTCGGTCTAGAACTAATTCAAGAGACAACTGAGAGAATTGTTCAAATCAAGCAAAGGATGCAAGCCGCTCATGATCGATAGAAGAGTTACGCCGATTTGAAGCGTAAACCGATGGAATTCCAAGTCGGGGATAAAGTTATGCTTAAAGTTTCGCCTTGGAAAGGGGTCGTACGTTTTGGCAAATGGGTGAAGTTAAACCCTAGGTATGTCGGACCTTTCAAGGTGTTAGGAAAGGTTGGAGAGGTTGCTTACAAACTCGAGCTTCCAGAAGAACTAAGCAGGGTTCAAAATACATTTCATGTATCCAACTTGAAAAAGTGCTATGCCGAAGAACCGTTAGCCATTTCGTTGGATGGACTTCATTTTGATGACAAGCTTCAGTTTGTGGAGGAACCCGTTGAGATCATGGACCATGAAGTTAAACGGTTGAAGCGAAGCCGCATTCCATTAATCAAGGTTCGATGGAACTCCAAGAGAGGTCCTGAGTTCATGTGGGAATGTGAAGACCAATTCAAGAAGAAATACCCACACCTCTTCACCAAGACCGCACCGTCGTCAAGTGCTTCATCGTGATCCTTGAGGACAAGGCTCGTTTAACGGGGGATGTCTATAACACCCTGTGTTTTCAAGTCATTGACGACGTCGATAAATCTACTATTCATCTTTTGTATTGTACGCGTTTGTTGGCTTGTACACATTTTCTTTACAAGTTGGCTTGTACATCACCTTTGCATTAAACATAGCCATACCTTGTCTCATTTGACCATAAGTCTTCCTTAATACCATGAGCTATGTTCTTGACCAACTATTGCAATCTTTTTTTGACTAATACTTACCATATAATACTAGTTTACATCTAAGAGAATTCATACATGCAAGACTTAGCCAAAAATCAAACAAAAATTCTTCCTTTCTCTCCCTATTAGGCCACGGCATCAAACACCCAACTTACTCAATCCATACCTTGATTTTCTAAGAGCATACACACATACACACATCATTCCTAAGATATACTAAGATGTTTCCAAGCATTGGTTAACCATTTACAAGTATTGAAGAAAGTTTTGCAAGATTAGGGTTTTCTAAGAAAACTAGGGTTTTCAAGTGTGCAAGCTTGGGTTTAAAGTCTAAACAAGGGTTTAGCACATATTTCTCATCATCATCATTCATCACTAAGGTTACCTAAAACCTTTATCTTTTCATTTTCATGATTTTATATTATGCTATGATGTTTTTTTTTTTTATTTATATATATATATAGAAAAAATCCCATTTATGACTTTTGAATATGTAAAGGGATTTTTACTTAGTGGATTATGTTTTTGTACACTTTTTCATATGATATTAGGTTGATAATATCATGTTAAAATGGATCTATAACATATGGATTAAGTGTAAAAATGATTATGTACAAATTAGGGTTTATAAAGTTACTTAATATGTTACAAGTAAAAGAAATGCAAATGGCATGTTAATCTTGTTTATGGACTTTTAGTGGTGTTATATGAACACTAAAATAAGGTTATAATGGAAGTATAAGTGATGAACAACCTTGGTTAAACTTAAAAAGTGTTAATGAAATATTAGGGTTTTTAATGATTTTCATAAAAAAACTACAAGTAAATGTGTATAATCAACTTGTTAAACTTGTTAATCTTGGTAATTTGGACATATGAGGACAATGATGGACTAATGTACCTTATTATATGTAAGACACATAATATATATATATATACATATACATATATATATATATATTATATATATATATATATATATATATATATATATATATATAGTATAAAAGTCTTATGGTAAAGTTACAAAAGTTGAAAAGTATAAATACAAAGTTTACATATGGAATCAAGAAAAGAATCTAACTTTCTGTTTTAATTAGACATACTTATTGCCATTTTATATTTTTATGAAATTAAACGTCTCATGACGATTCCAAGGTAAGAAAACTTGAAAACGGATCAAAGAACGAAAAAGTTACGTATAAAAACAGTTTTACGTAAATAACGGGAGTTTTAAAGAAATTTTTTATAACAAAACTTATAAAAATTATATAAAACAGCAAGTTTAGTATTTTTAACAAATTACATATATTTTTAGGATTCCAAATGTAAGAAACGAAAATTTTCAATTGGGTAACGAAAAATGAGTTAGAATTTGCGGTTTAGACAATTAATACTTTTATAAAACTATTTTTATAAAAGTTACTATTCATGAAAGAAACTTTTATTTTTGTAAACCTCATAAATCATTAGAACTTTCAATTACGAGAACGTGCTCGAAAGAATCGCTAAAAACGGAGCTATAACGAATAAGATACGACATTTACGAGTTTACGCTAATTGAAACGTAAAAACGAGTTTATAGCTGTTGTGAACAGTAAAAACACTATTCATCACAGAATGTTGAAAAATTAAAAATGTAATATTTTGATCACTCGTCTTAGTACGAAAGCGTGGGCATAAGAAACGTCAAAATCGGGCTTAAAACGCGAAAGTTACGCCAGTTTTACTACAACGGGAAATATAAACGTTTTAACTTATTAAACACAATTTTTCCAAAACAATTAGATGGTGATTAGCTATATAGAATTATGCATGGTAGTAATTACCCAATGTGATTAGTACTTATACAACCTTAAATTAAATAGGTTGCATCTGACGATTTACGTGACGCATTATCTGTGATATTCTTGTTATTCGCTCACTCAAGGTGAGTTCATAGCCCCACGTTTTACATGATTTGTTTTACAAGTTTTTGGGGTGAGAAACATGCAATGTTTTATAACTGGACACAAGTGGTTAAGTTTCATATTATGATTACGTGTTGCCTAAGTAGCGATAACCCTAGTTGAGCCCATTATCATGAACTGTCAGTTACTGGCAAAAAATTTTTTTCTCGTTTCGTTACATATATCATCTTAACCAAAATATTGTGAGCGCGAATGTTATGAATAGATCTATTGGGATTGACATCCCCGTTCGGGTGATTAGCTATCACTGGGCAAACGAACGTATACCATGTCGAACATAGGATGTTGCGGGTTAGAACATCATCACGGGCAATGTAGGCCATTTATATGGTATTCATTTATGTCGAGCTTTAGTGTCATGAGCTTAGGGCAACGTAATTACATTTATATGATGTCTGCATCTGTTGCATTATCATACACTTGGGAAATCTTGTGGTCCTACAATATATGATTTATCAAACCTATGAATTCACCAACATTATTGTTGCGTTTTTAAGCGACGTTTTTCAGGGGGATCAGTAAGACGAGGTGCAAGGTTACATTAGTGGTTTTGTTTGGATATCATGCATTAAAGATTTGTCGCAATACATTTGTAAACTGATATGGGTAGAAGGAATAATTTGTATTTTGAACAAGTGGACAAAGATGCAAGAAAAACTTCAGCTTTTGTAACAAATACTGTTTAATCCAATGTCATCAGTGTTAAATGCCTTTTTGGTCGATCTATATAATTCTTTGTAATATTGATCTATGAAGTAACACGCCGGACCCTTATTCGCTGCGACTAATTGGGGGTGTTAATAGATTTTGGTATCAAGAGCCAAGGTTATAGAGAACCAGGTCAATGTTTTTTGCTGGACTATAAACCGTTTTCAAATATGAATTCATACAAGGGGTTTTATCATGGGACATACATATGTGCATAACATTATGCATACACTACTTGTTGCATTTGTTGGTTGGACTAGATGCCTTCATAATTGATATCATAGTTTTGACTATAAATGTATATTACTATAAGTGTCTTATATTTAATTCTAAATAAGCTATTTTGAATTTTTAGATTCAATCATTTCAAATTCGGATGAATCGGAGGGATTACTATAACAGAGGTTTCTAGCCCATTGAGGGTTTATCAGACATAGGATCCACCGTAGAGCCGATGATCACGGGTACCTTGAGCTGTCTGGGTTTACCAGATGGGACCCATACGTGGAGGGCCGCTTCTTCAGGCCCCCCTCTCAGATTAGTGCCTGGTCTGAGGAGACAGAGAGGCACTTACCTTCGCCAGATTATGTTCCATGGTCCAGAGCATACTGATGATGAGGATTGTTGATGGGATCAGCCAGCGTGCTGAGGATGCCCTACCCATGCTCAATCACCTGGACTATGTCCGGAGTCCGATCCTAAGGGGGACCGGATAAGGGATGACGATGAGGACCTCTGAGGAGATCCTGTTTATATTCTGCTGATGGAGGAGATGAAGGCGATGAGGAATGAGCATCGGAGGGGATAGGATTGATGATGGTGCATAGAGGCTGATGGGTTTGAGGAGGTGGAGGTGAAACCCAGTCTGCCTGACTCTGTAGTTGTTGCTTTAAGTGCAGATCAGGCCCTATCTGCGGTGGAAGGAGTCAGAGCCGGTTCGAGACTGATGGTTGCGGCCACTCCCCACCCACCCCTGCATATCCATGTGACTGCTAGGATATTTCTTATTCCAAGCTCGAGTACCGACACCATATGCCTTTGATGTAGAGGTTGCCAGACTTTCGTATATTACTCCACCATCATCACCACTCTCCCCATGGTCTTTCCACTCCCAGATACTGTCCTTCACTACCACTATCACCACCCACCTGTGTTATCACCAGCACCACCTCCTAGCCCCATTCGTTCATTAGGCTATCGAGCTGCTATGATTCGGATGAGAGCTGAGGCCGGATCTACTTCCCATTCTCTACCATTACCACCACCCTTCATACTCTCCCCCACCAGACCAGATGCACTATCATTAGGGATACCATCACCCTTTCCCATATCAGTTCTTACTTCATCACTACCATTGCTACTACCCTCTGCTAGTCGTAGGGAGGACATACCCAAGGTTACCCTACCACCTTGGAAGAGGTTAGGTATCGCTCTTGGTCCTGGATACGAGGTAGGAGAGAGCTCATCTGCTGCTGCTACTAGACCGGCTGGAGGTCTTAGAGCAGACTATGGCTTTGTAGCTACCATGGATAGGGAGATCAGGCGTGATCCGGAGAGAGAAGTTTTAGTTGGATATAGGGTGATCAACGACTCGTTAGGACGAGGATAGTTGAGGACCTTCAGGGGGAACCATTAGTATGACACTGAGTGGGTGCATATGAAGGACATTTGAGACTAGGGTTAGGCAAGACACGGATGAGATTTATACAAGGTTAGACGATGAGCAGAGTCAGAGACAGCTATTGGCTGGTCGGCTTAATATGTTGTTTAAAGACAGACGAGCACATGCATATACACGTCATCAGATGGAGACAGAGGCTAGATTATCCCGAGAGGCTTGGAGGCGATCGATGGATGCGAGTGATCTTGCCCGCAGAGAGGTTATGTCACTGCGCACTACTGTACTGGGTCAGATGTCAGAGATTAGAGAGTTGCATGCTGCTGATCGCAGGAGACAGGCTATGATTTCAGAGATGTTGAAGGCAGACCAAAGGAGATCTGCAGAGATGAGAGAGTTGAGGACACCTGATCATACCCGACAGCAGCGGCTTATACAGACATTGTCAGTGATGCAGTCATTACAGGGACAGGTGACCACACTACAGGGATATGTGACAACACTACAGGGACAGGTTACTGCACTACAGGGACAGCAGGGACCCGCTGGAGGTCCTGCACAGCCAGAGCTGCCAGAGGAGGCTGGTAGCAGTTCATAGATTAGATCATGTTATGGCTAGTCATTTTGTATATAGTACTAAGTTATTTGGGTTTAATTCGGCTAGAACTTAAGGTTATAAGGCTTTAGTTTGTTATGTTTATTTTGTAACCTATGATCATTTTGTATCTGAACCATTCATGTATGTTTTCCAATTTATATATGGAATGGTTGTATTAGGTCACGTTTGTAATCGAATTTGTTTATGAATGAATGTCGATTTGGTTATATCATTGTTGATTACAATTCAGTTGTATATTTCACTGTGTGATGTGATCTCACTTTATTTATCATGAATGTTCATGTCATGGTTATGCTTTTATGAAAAATCTAAAGGGTATTTTATTTTCTTGTGTTTGAAGGAAAATGGCCACCAAAATGAGAACAAGGTCAAATCGGTCACAAAACCCCAAGCCTTAACAGGAACCCAACCACTTCGGTCATAATGCCCAATTCAGGCAATGATTGACCAAGTGCACTGCCGCTTTGCAGCAGTGATGCAAAAAGAATGGCGATTACAGCACACTTCCGGAACAGGTGCGCAGACAGGACTTCGGAACGTGTTGTTCGAGAATGCACTTACCAAGACTTTATGAAGTGCAAACCTCTATATTTCAAAGGCACTGAGGAGTTGTTGAATTAATCATATGGTTCGAAAGGATGAGATGTTTTCCGATTAAGCAACTGCCTTGGAAAATCAGGTTAAGTTTTCCACTTGTATTTAGCAGGTGCTCTACATGGTGGAATTCCCCATGTTATGAATTCAGTCATGATGCCTGCATATGCAATGACTTGGGGCCGATCTGAGGAAGAAGATGAGTTGTCGTGACAAGTATTGTCAAGGAATGAGATGAAAAGTCGAGGGCTGATTGTGGAAAATTAAAGTGAAGGGTATGATGTGATAGGGTATAAAACAATGTTTCCCCGGAACTAGAATACTGGTGTGTTATGATGTTTTCGGATGGGAGTCTGACAAGATTGAATTGGTACGTCGGCAGATTACCCGGACATGAATCATGGGAAACAATGTTAGAATAACACATAAAGCCGAAAAACCATGCCGAGGTGTTGAAAGGACACTGAACTAATGATAAGGAAAGTCATCACCTGATGAAAGGGGCCATGTTGAGAACAAGGAAGTTTAAAATCCACTTCCCGCACAATCAAATCAACAAACAAACAGAACAAGAGACAGAACACTAGCAGGGCATATACTGTAGGGACTGGTGAAAAGAAGCCATACGGGGGATCTAAACCCCTATGCGCTAAATACAACTATCACCACGACGGTCCGTGTGCTCCAAAATGCCACAAATGAAACAAAGTTGGCCATTTTGCTTGTGACTATAGGAGTACGGGAAATGCCAACAATGCTAACAATCAAAGGGGCACTGGGTCAGGCCAGAAACCTACCTTCTTCGAGTGTGGAGTTCAAGGACACTTCAAGAGGGAATGCCCAAAGCTGAAGAACAACAAAAACCATGGAAATCAAGTTGGTAATGACAGGGCTCCAGCCAAAGTGTATGTGGTGGGACATGCAGGGACAAACCCAGATTCCAATATCGTAACGGGTACGTTCCTTGTCAACAACCGCTATGCTTCTATATTATTTGATACTGGTGCCGATAGGAGTTTTGTGTCTACTGCATTTAGTTACCCAATGGAAATATCACACCATCTACTTAGATCATATTTTGATGGTCGGACTTGCGGACGGGAGGGATAATTGGGTTTTTTAAACACTATCCTTAGGGGTTGCACATTAAATCTCTGAACATCCTATTTAACATAAATTTAATGCATAGAATTGGTTAGTTTCGACACTATAATTGGGATGGATTGGTTGGAAAACTACCAAGCAATCATTGTGTGTGCCGAAAAGATCGTTCGTATCCCCTATGGAAATGAAACATTAAGTGTTCATGGTGACGAAAGCAACCAGGGACACAAGGATTGTCTACACATTATCTCGTACTCCAAAACACAAGAATACATGCTAAAAGGATGTCTATTCTTTTTGGCACATGTCACTACAAATGAGGTTGAAAGACATGTCGGAGAAGAAGTGTCTTGGGAGATGTTCCGATAGTTCGTGATTTTCTGAGTCTTTCCTAAGGACTTGCTTGGGTCTTCCTCCGGACTCGACAACGTGAAATTTCAAAATCGATTTGATTACTTGGTGCTGCACCGTAGCCGGGCGCTCTTATCGAATTGGCACTTCTGAAATGAAAGGTGTTGTCGGAGCAACTAAAAGAACAATCTGACAAAGGCTTTATAAGACCTAGTTCCTCACCCTGGGGAGCTCCGGTCTTGTTTGTCAAGAAGAAGAACGGATCATTCCGGATGTGCATTGATTACCAGGATTTTGATAAATAACGGTGAGAACGTTTATCCGTCCCAGAATTGATGTTTTAATTTGCTCAGCTCCAAGGTTCGAGGGTTTCTCGAAGACGACCTAAAGGGTCGGTTACACCAATGAGGGTTCGAGAAGAAGATATTCCAAAACGCTTTCAGAACGCTGTTATGGCCATTATGAATTTCAAGTTTATGCCGTTTTGGTTTTGAGAAAACGCACCTGCCGTATTCATGAACTTATGTATCGGGTGTGCAAATCCATATTGGGAATAATTCGGTGATTGTCTTTATTGATGATATTCTGATATATTCAAAGAACAAGCAAGAACACGAAGAGCACCTTAAGCTAATCTTAGAATTGCTTAAGAAAGAGGAGTTGTATGCCAAATTTTCCAAGTGTGAATTTTGGATTCCCAAAGTACAGTTCCTTGGTCACGTGATTGATAGTGAGGGCATTCATGTGGATCCCGCCAAGATCGAATCCATTAAAGATTGGGCATCTCCTAAGTCGCCAACGGAGATTCGTTAATTTTTAGGTCTTGCTGGGTATTATCGAAGATTCATTGAAGGGTTTTCGAAGATCGCCAAACCGATGACCAAGCTCACCCAGAAGAAGGTCAAGTTTGAGTGGGGTGATAAACAAGAAGCAGCTTTTCAACTGTTGAAGCAAAAGTTGTGCAGTGCACCAATCCTGGCCTTACCTGAAGGAAGCAAAGATTTTATCGCATACTGCGATGCTTCAAAGAAGGGTTTGGGCGCTATGTTAATGCAAAGAGAAAAGGTGATTGCTTATGCATCACGCCAACTGAAGATTCATGAGAAGAATTATACGACTCATGATTTGGAACTTGGAGCAGTAGTGTTCGCTCTCAAGATTTGGAGGCACTACCTGTATGGAACCAAGTGCACGGTGTTTACTAATCATAAGAGTTTACAACACATTCTTAATCAGAAAGAGTTGAACATGAGGCAACGATGTTGGTTAGAGTTGCTCAGTGATTACGATTGTAATATTCGATATCACCCAGGAAAGGCAAATGTTGTTGCTAATGCTCTAAGCAGGAAGGAGAGAGATCAACCATTAAGAGTTCGAGCCTTAGTCATGACTATTGGCTTGGATCTTCCCAAACAAATCTTGAATGCTCAGACTGAAGCACGAAAACCAGAGAACATCAAGAACGAAGATGTTGGAGGAATGTTGGTTGAAAACGCTAAAAATCCAGAGGCGATCAGGATGGAAAAGTTGGAACCCCGTGCGGATGGAACTTTATGCCTCAATGGCAGGAGTTGGCTACCCTGTTATGGCAATTTGCGGACTGTGATCATGCACGAGTCCCACAAATCAAAATACTCTATACATCTGGGTTCCGACAAGATGTACCAAGATATGAAGAAGCTATATTGGTGGCCCAATATGAAAGCCGACATCGCCACCTATGTTAGCAAGTGTTTGACCTGTGCTAAAGTCAAGGCCGAACATCAAAGGCCATCAGGATTGTTTTGTTTGGTAAACCCAAGATACCTTAATGGAAGTGGGACAACTTCACTATGGATTTTGTTACAAAGTCCATAAGACGGTCGCAAGGCTACGGACACATTTGGGTGATTATTGACTGACTCATAGTTTGCAAATTTTCACACCCATGGAGAGAGACTGATCCTATGGATAAACTTGCAAGAATATACCTAAAGGAGGTTGTCACGAGGCATGGAATACCTATTTCAATCATTTGTGATCGCGACCCGAGGTTCACATCCAACTTCTGGAGGTCACTTCAGAATGCTTTAGGTACTAATTTAGATATGAGTACTGCGTATCATCCACAAACGCGGGCAAAGCAGAGAAGACAAATTCAAACTCTTGAGGATATGCTGCGTGCTTGCGTGATTGATTTCGGAAAAGGTTGGGTAAATCACTTACCGTTAGTTGAATTCTCTTACTAACATTAGCTATCTAGCTCAGCTCAAGGCACGCCATTCGAAGCAACTTTCTGGTCGAAAGTGTGTTCACCATGTTTGTTGGACGAAGTTGGAGAAGCTCAAATCCTCGGTCTAGAACTAATTCAAGAGACAACTGAGAGAATTGTTCAAATCAAGCAAAGGATGCAAGCCGCTCATGATCGATAGAAGAGTTACGCCGATTTGAAGCGTAAACCGATGGAATTCCAAGTCGGGGATAAAGTTATGCTTAAAGTTTCGCCTTGGAAAGGGGTCGTACATTTTGGCAAATAGGTGAAGTTAAACCCTAGGTATGTCGGACTTTCAAAAGTGTTAGAAAGAGTTGGAGAGGATGCTTAAAAACTCGAGCTTCCAGAATGATACTAAGCAGGGTTCAAAATACATTTATTGTATCCAACTCCCCCTGAAAAGTGCTATGCCGAAGAACCGTTAGCCATTCCGTTAGATGGACTTCATTTTGATGACAAGCTTCAGTTTGTGGAGGAATCCGTTGAGATCATGGACCGTGAAGTTAAACGGTTAATGCGAAGCCGCGTTCCATTAATCAAGGTTCGATGGAACTCCAAGAGAGGTCCTGAGTTATGTTGGGAATTGTGAAGACCTATTCAAGAAGAAATACCCACACCTCTTCACCAAGATACGCACCGTCGTCAAGTGCTTCATCGTGATCTTGAGGACAAGGCCTCACAGTGTAACGAGGGATGTTCTATAACACCCATGTGTTTTCAAGTCTTGACGACGTCGTTAAATTACTATTTCATCTTTTTGTATTGTTCGAGTTTGTTGGCTTGTACACATTTTTCTGTACTAGTTTGGCTTCGTACATCACCTTTGCATCAAAAATAGCCATACTTGTCTTATTTGACATTATAAAGTCAATTCCATTTATACAGGAGCTTTGTTCCAGGACCACTATTGCAATCTTTTTTGGACTACATTACTTTACTTATAATATAGTTTACATCTAAGAGAATTCATACTTGCAAAGAAGTAGCCCAAAATCAAAACATAAATTCTTATTTTCTTCTCCTATTAGGCCACAGCACTCAACCCACCATACTTTTTTACCCTTCCAACTCCATACCTTGATTTTTCTAAGAGCATACACACCTCATTCTAAGATATACTAAGATTTTTTCCAAAGCATGGTTAAACATTTAACATGTATTGAAGGAAAGTTTTGCAAGTTAGGGTTTTCTAGAAAACTAGGGGTTTTCAAGTTTGCAAAGCTTGGGTTTAAACTCTAAACACAGGGTTTTAGCACATATTTTCTCATCATTACCCATCATCACTAAGAGGTTACATATAACCTTTACTTTTCATTTTCATGACTTTATAAGCATAATGATGTTTTATATAGAAAAATCACCATATAAGACTTTTGAATATGTAAAAGGGATTTTTAATTGTGATTATGCTTTTGTACACTTTTTCATATGATATTAGGTTGATAATATCATGTTAAAATGTATCTATAAGTGTTTAGACCATGTTGATTATGTGTAAAAATGATTATGTTGTACTAATTAGGGTTTTAAAGTTACTTAATATGTTACAATGTAAAAGAAATGAAAATGGCAGTTAATCTTGTTTATGGACTTTTAGTGATGTTATATGAACACTAAAATAAGGTTATAATGGAAGTATAAGTGATGAACAATCTTGGTTAAACTTAAAAAGTGTTAATGAAATATTAGGGTTTTTAATGATTTTCATAAAAAAACTACAAGTAAATGTGTATAATCAACTTGTTAAAACTTGTTATTCTTGGTAAATTTGGACATTAGGACAATGAATGGACTAATGTACTCTATTATATGTAAGACTCTTTTAAATATATATAGTTATAAATGAATTATGGTAAAGTTTTCAATAGTTGAAAAGTATAAAAAAAAAAGTGTTACATATGGAATCAAAGAAAGGCATTCTAGTTTCTGTTTTATTTCGAAATTCTACCTGACCATTTCTATAGTTTATAAAATTAAATACGTCTCATGACATTCAAAAGTATGAAACTTGTAAAAACGGATAAAATAACGAAAAAGGTTTACGGTAAAAAAACAAGTTATACGATAAATAAACGGTTTTATAAAAGAATTTTTATAAACCAATTATAAAAAGTTTTTTATTTAAACAGCAAGTTTAGTATTTTTTAAATTTACATATATTTTTTTAGAATTCAAAATGATACGAACAACGAATTTTTCAATTAATAACGAATGAGTTATGAATTTCGCGAGTTTACGATAATTAATACTTTTATAAAACAATTTTTATAAAAGTTACTATTCATGAAAGAAACTTTTATTTTTGTAAACCTCATAAATCATTAGAACTTTCAATTATGAGAATGTGCTCGAAAGAATCGCTAAAAACGGAGCTATAACGAATAAGATACGATATTTACGAGTTTACGCTAATTGAAACGTAAAAACGAGTTTTATAGGCTGTTCTAATAGTAAAATCATTCTGTTGAAACAGTAAAACACTATTCATCACAGACTGTGAAATAATTAATAATGTAATATTTTGATCCTCGTCTTAAGTAGAAAGCTGTGGGCATAAGAAACGTCAAAATCGGGCTTAAAACGCGAAAGTTATCGCCAGTTAGTTTTACCTACAACGGGAAATATAGAAACGTTTTAACTTATTAATACACACTTTTTCCAAAAACAATTAGATGGTGATTAGCTATAATAGAATTATTCATGGTAGTAATTACCCAATGTGATTAGTACTTATTACAACTTAAAATTAAATAGGTTGCATCTGACGATTTACGTGACACATTATCTGTGATATACTTGTTATTCGCTCACTCAAGGTGAGTTCATAGCCCCATGTTTTACATGATTTGTTTTGCAAGTTTTGGGGTGAGAAACAGAATATTTTATAAACTGGAAACAATTTGTGGTTAAGTTCATATTATGATTACGTGTTGCCTAAGAACGCGATACCCTAGTTGAGTCAATTATCATGATTCTGTCAATTACTGGATTGTGAGCGCGATGTTATGAATAGATCTATTGGGATTGACATCCCCGTTCGGGTGATTAGCTATCACTAGGGCAACGAACGTATACCATGTCGAACATAGGATGTTGCGGGTTAGACATCATCATACGGGCAATGTAGGTTATTTTATGGTATTCATTTATGTCGGAGGCTTACAGTGTCTTAAGTTAGGGCAACGTACATTACATTTAGTTGATTGTACTGATCTGTTGCATTATATCACTTGGGAATTCTTGTGGTCACTACAATATATGATTTATCAAAACTCATGATTCTCACCAAACATTATTGTTGACGTTTTTAATGCTTGTTTTTTAGGATGTACAAGTAAGCTCGAGGTTGTAAGGGATACATTTAGTGTATATGATTTATCAAACCTATGAATTCACCAACATTATTGTTGACGTTTTAAAGCAATGTTTTTTAGGAGATCAGTAAGCACGAGGTGCAAGGGATACATTAGTGGTTTTGATTTGGATATCACACATTAAAGATTTTGTCGCATTACATTTGTATAACTGTTATGGGCTAGAAATCTTTGTATTTTGAACAAGTGGACAAGTGAAGCTTCAGCTTATGTAACAAATACTGCTGCGACCCAATTTGGGGGTGTTACAGAATTAATGTGTCTAGGTCTTAGTATGATGTAACGCCTAAGTCTTAAGAATGATATGCCACCTCGAGAGAAGAAATCATTACACTTAATAAACAAACCAACATTCTAATCGGATTAATAATGGTTAATACAGTTTTCTTATATTTGGCTCAACCGCTCTTTTATCTTTTGTTAATTAGCTTGCGTGGGTTAAAGTGCCTTGATTTAATTGTAGTCACCAACCAAACCATGCCAGTCTTTTAGGCTGAAAACCCCCTTTTCCCGTTAGAATTAAGATTTAGACTTACATAGGTTTAGAATAGAATAGAATTAACATAGATTAGATAACCAAGATATTAATTAAATTGATAGATTTAACCTCGCTTCAAGTGTTCGACACCCTACTTCCCACGAAACTACTACCGATCGGGTACACTACCCGTTAAAGTATTGTTTTTGGTTTAGTCCGCAAAATATAAATTTAAAACTTGAATCAATAAAATATACATCACACAACGACACATCAGTGGCTCTGGACATTAAGCACACTGGAAAAGAAGCCGCCATCTCGAAAATAGAGATAGTGTAAAGATTTGAATCATGAGAACCGGTAAGCAAGTCATCACCCTCTAAATTCTGAACATAACACGTGTTTGAACGAAAAGCTACTTCAATATCTCCATCACAAAATTGTCTGACCATAAATAAGTTGTGTTCGAGGCCTTCAACATAATATATGTGACAAATCGTTAGATTTCCTTGAACATAATCTCCATATCCAGTGATTGCAGCGAAATGATCATTCCCGAAGTGGACTGTTCCCATGAATCTCTTAACGAAATTTCTTAGCAGTTGAAGATTGCCAGTCATATGCTTCGAGCATCCGCTATCAACAATCCAAAGGATGAGTTGAATCACCTGCATCACATGAAACAAATGCAGATGGAAGAGTGGACAGTTTGGCTACCCATTTCTGAGTGGTAACCGATGTGTTAGATGTAGAACGAACACAAATACGACTCTTTGTGTAACGTCCCGACCCAAAAGGGTAGAAGTATTACAAATATGGTGTGACATCAAAGGCATACACAATCATAACACAAGCATAAACAGCGGAAGTCTTAAATAAATAACCAAAGGAAATAAGTCAACACGACTTAAGGTACATAAGTTCCCAAAGGACAGACATATCCAAACGAAATAACCGAAATAACAAATGTCTTGAAAAGAAACAATTCATATATCAAAACTAAGATCTCTAGGGTAAGTCCACACTCAGCACTCATATCCTGAAAGCAACCCCAGCTCCTAGCTTAGATACCTGCCGCAGGAAAGGAAAGTGCGGCTGAGCTTACAAAGCCCAGTGAACAGATATATATAATCGAATGCAAAAGATAACGGAAATCAAAGGATACGATACAAGGTATAAAGGATATCACAAGACATGATCAAAGGAATACAAATATAAGGTAAGACAAATCAGAAGTCAATTCATAGTGTAAGGTAAGATGAATCAGAAAATCGAATCAAGTCCAATTACCAAGCCCAAACAAATCATATCATAGTAACCATGGAGTAGCGAGCTCCAAATGTGAAAGACGTGGATTGCACCCAAACATCAGTCACCAAATATCCAAATATCATAATGTCATAATCCATCGAATACAAAACAAATCTAGGATGCATCCATACGCCCCTTAAACAAATAATAATCTTCATAATGCGCATATAATATCAAATGGGGGACGGCGTGAGAAATCACTCACTCACACATGAGTCATGCCAAAGGTGCATCAATGACACGGCCATGTTACCTTCATGGCTAGGAAACAAATAGTGGCTTGGTTCTCAAACTGAAGGGTTCAAAGCAAAGTCATATCAAAGTTCATTTCAAAGGGATCATAGCAAAGGTTCAATGTCAAAGGTAGCATAGCAGGGTTCAGATAGAACATAATAACAGATCATATAAGAGAACCAAGATAAAAGGCTCAAATGAAATATAGCAAATTACATAAGTAATCAAAGATAATAGAGGGAATATGTCATGGATAAACCTTAACGTAAGGTAGAATATCGTACCAATAACGAATGCCCGAAGCAACGCATAAATCATAATAATGGTGAGAGGTGTAGGTATTAAGAATATCCGTACCTTATTCCGAAGCAAAGCAATAACCAAAGAAAACACCACAGGAATATCAAAATCACTCCCTCTTGACCGAACCTAAAGAAATGATGAATTCGAATTACAAACCATTCATTTAAGTTATACTTTCTATTTTTAGTAACTTTCCATTTTTATAAAGTTTCCATAATACCGTAATATTCATCATTTGAGATTCTGTTAGGTATTTTTGAATAGTTTTAGGGACTTAAGATGCCCACCTTACAAGTTTATGGGTTTAAAAATGACAGCTTCCATATTTTAGTTTAATATGCAAACTCAACAATGTTCAATGGGTTAAAAGTGTAAATATCAAATTTTCACATTTTATTCAGAATATACCTTCCCTTTCTGTATTGACAAGTCAAACACTTAATTTTACATAATTTACATATTTAGTCCTTTTTGTTATAATTAATTAAACATTATCTTTAATTATCCATAATTACAAAACAAGCCCTTATAGATTCAATTATGACAAAATCATACTTTATACATTAAATACTAACCAACCTTATACATTTTCGATTTACAATTTCAGTCTCTCTATTTTAATTAATTAATTTCTAATTACTTAGTATATGTAATTAACCATTTTAAATCCAAAATAATATCAATATGACCTTTTATACCCCCCAACTTATTTTATACAGAATATATTAAATATAATGACATGTCTAAAACAGACCCCATAGTTTCAGAAATTACAAAACAAGTCCTTATACTTTTAAATAGCAAATCGGATAACAAATAAATCACTAAAACCCTAATTAAATTTTTCCCAATCTAAACATAATTATTACCCCCCCCCCCTCCCCAATCAATGTTTATTACACATTGAAAAAATAGAAAAACCCTAACCCGAATTTTTAATTCTTTCCTTTTCCTTAATTTTTGTAATCCGCAAAACACAAGTAAATCTCCAATAATTATTCGAATCACTTCCAAATTTTTCCAACAATTTTTCTGAGTTATATGTGATATGAAAAACCTTAGAAAAATATAAAATCAAATGTACAATTGGTTTTTAAGCCGATTTCATAATTACCTAGAAATTAGGGTTTCGAATATGATTTAATTTATAAAATCAAAATAAAATGCATGAACATTTTTCCCAGGTATATAACGAATTAATATGATGAAACATGAGTTAAAAAAATACCTTTGATGATCCTTAGTGATTTTATGAATTTATGTACCCGATAGAGCTTTTCGAACCCAAAATAATAACCAAAATCGAACCAAGCACTCTACAAATTTCCCACTATTTTTCCCACACTCCTTGACCTTCAAATCACCTCAGAAAAATATCCCAAGCCCTGGAAAATTCTTTTGTGCCGCCACTTGATTTTATTAGGGTTTCGGGTTTAATTGTTTTAGAGATTTTAACAAATGAAAATGAATAAAAGAGTTATAATAGGAGTATGCCGAGTTTAATGTGCTTTCAAAAGATAAAAATCTGATTTTTAACTTTAGCCAAATTATTTAGTATTTATCCTGTTTTATTTTATATAATTTGTATTATATAAATAAATAAATATACATATTTTCGGCATATATATTTATACAGAAATATTCTTTATTTTTTCTTGCATAACATAATGTATTTTATTCTTACATAAACTTTCATAATTGCCATATATTGTATTTTCATAAATTTCTAACCTTTAAATGAATTTTATTCATGCTTTTATGGATTTTATTGCGTTAGGGGTATTTTGGTAATTTTACACTTATTGTGATTTTTAGGTTTTACACTATTACACTAGAAATTCAATTTGACCTAACGGTTGGATTGCTTCCAAGATTGAAGTTGGGTTCGTGGTGTAACCCGTAAAAATTGTCATGTTTAGCCTGAATTAGGCACCACTAGTATAGTCCATACTCCATTCCTAAATTTGGATTAAACGGCTCTTACTAAATATGCCTAATGATAGTCTACATCGATAGACTTTGTATCTCATTAGGAGTGCACACTATGCACGTAGAAATTAGGCTTCTCCTTAGTTAATCTGGACACAATGCACCTCACATATGTGCTTTAAAGTTTCAAGATGATAACTTGCTCCCATGTAATGCAATTATATGTCTTCATGATTATCTTGATGCTCAATGTTTAATTACTTAGCTATTAAATACATGTCTATTATAAAGACGTTTGTCTTTTTCTAGCAATCTAGATAGAATATCTCTTAGTTTATCTAAATGACACATGCTCCTAAATGCTAAATGCTAACATGTTTTACATGACGATTACATTTAAAATTATCATGTTTTGTATGCGTCATTTTACATGAATTACGTGTTAATTGTACTCCTACACTATGTTAGCTTAGTGTATGACAATTAACGTTTAAATGTCATATAGTCTTACACATTAATCTCGTCGAATATCATGTCGATGCAAGCTTGGATAAAAGTGCATGCCTATATCTATATGTGTCACACCCCCAGACGGGGCCTAGACGGAATACGTGTCCGAGGGCGTGACGTCATAACAATCCGAACACAAAGCAATAAAGAACGACCACTAATCATGGACGTTTGAAAAATAGTTGTACTCGTTGCATAAAGAAAATTAATTTAAGTTTTACAACCGGTCATAAGAGAGTTAAATGTAGCGGAAGCATAATAAAGTTTGACAATGACAACGAGTATATAAATAGATAAGTCTTGAAATTGGTGAAGTCACATAGCACATAGACTCCATTTAGCATCAAGAATCAAGCCAAGCTAAGCACCTGAGAAAACATGTTTAAAACGTCAACATAATGTTGGTGAATTCATAGGTTTAAGTTAATACAAGATGGACCCACAATATACAAAACGCATGCGACTACTATAACAGATACAACATCACATAAAAAGTATTTACTGTTGCGCTAAGCTCATGACACCGATGCTAATAACAACATGGCATATCATATCATGCCACATAGTATTCCTGCCCTAACTGGTGTCCCAAACCAAAGACCACCACAACGCACATCGACATGACATAAAATCCTCTGTTTTCGTTAAGTGGAACCAAAGCAGATAGGGATAATTAGTCCCAATAGATCTATTTACGCATTCGCGCTCACTTAACCAATCCAATTGGCCATAGGTGACTAACGGTTCATGATAATTCGGGCAATAGTGGTTTGTAAGCAAACTTAGGCAACACATAAACATGTAAAACTCACGTTAAGAACTTTGTGTCCAATTTTAAAACAAACATGGTTTCTCACCCCAAAGTAAAAAGCATTTGAAAATCGTAAAATGAGGGGCCTATGAAATCCCCATAAGCAAAGTGGTGAAATCGATAATCAACGAGGAAAGAAATAAAGCCGAAGAATCCTACAACCGACCTAAATAAACACGCGTCTTAGGAAAACAAAAGAATACCGAAAACATGTAACGATATGCTTTCAAGAGAAATGAGACATCCTATGTGTGTTTGTGCTTTATTTTGTTTAATATAGAAAGACTATAAAATTACAAATTTTTCATTAAGTCTTGGCGCTTATCTCAAAAATTACTCTTTTTAGAAAGTTTCTATTTTAGGAAAGTTTTTAGTTTCAAAACGTTAATACCGTCCCTAGATTTTATTAGTTTCCATATTTTCAATGTTGCTAACTAACCATGATCGCTAAACGCAGCCCAAGTCCGATCCGCAAGTTTTACCAACTATTACTATTTTTAGTAACTTTATCACTTTTCCTAAATAAGTTTTTATACTCTTCCAAATGATGCTAATCTATATATATGTGTTACTATATGTTTCGCTAGAGTTTAGAAAGTCCAAAAATGTCTGAATGCGTCCGAAAACCCCTTTTACTATTCACATCAGCACACTATTCATTTGGTTTTGCCGAAAAATGTTTCAAGTTTTATTTGGCTATAACTTGGCCGTTTTAAGTCTGATTTTAAAGTGCGATATGTGAAAAACTATCTATTCGAAACAAGCTCTTCAAAAACTACTTTTACGCCTAATGAAGACATTTTTAGGTCGCTCAAAACCTCAAAACTAATTCGGATCAGCAACATGTCTTTTCATAAATACTCCCAAAAATCCATCCAAACGCCACAATAGTGCTTATTCTAGCCTAATCCCGATCACTACTAAACCAACCAACAAAAAAAAAAAAACCACACTTAATCTAACCTAATCCCTTCATTTCTATTGTTGCAACACACTTTTCAACTCATCTCACCATAACTTATAAAACAACAACTAATACGTTCAATTTTTTATAAAAGTTGGTTCCAGATGCTTTGTCATGTCTTTTTTAGAAAAGTAACACAAACACATGGATTCTAAAACTTGAACAATATTCATAAAATAAAAGATATGAAACCAGAAGATGACTAAGAAAAATACTTACAAGAATAAAGGACAACAAGTTAGAGATCACAAGATCTATTCCCAAAATGACTAGATCTATAAAACCCACTTATCAAATTAGAAACCCTAATTTTAAAATCTTGAGAAACCCTTGAAAATCAACCAACCAATACTTGGATCTACCTTAGAAACCCTTGAAAATGAACTTAGAACACTTGGATCTTGAAAAGAATCAAAGAAAATGGGAACCCTATAAAGGGTGGTTTGGTCGTGGGTTTCAAGAGAAGAGGGAGAGCAAAAGAGAAAAAAAAGACGGCTAAAAAATACAAGTGTGTGTGTTATGAATGAAATAATGGAAGCAACAAAATTTATATAACACAAGTTTACTTCATACACTAAAAATGTGTGTGTATGTTGTGGACAAGAGACAAGGAGGGGGAGGGGGACCAATTTGATCCTCCAATCAAATTCAAGTTGGCACAAAACATGTGATTAAGGCTTATTTTTATTTGATTTGAATTCAAACTTGTTCACCAAGGGTGCAAATGTGATTTGTTTGGAAGTATTCATGCATGGGAGGGACCAAGTGAATTTATATTCAGTTTATTTGGCTAAGCTTCCCATTTGGATTTAATTTTACATGTCTTAGTCCTAGCAAAAGCTCATGTTATAAGTAAACCACGATTTACGCAAGTAACGAACGAATAACTGTATCACCGAAAATTATGAAATTTTATATATTGCCATAAAATGTAAAAATGCAGTTATTGCCAAAATACTACAACATTAGGCATCCCGGTTTGCTCTCGGAGACGATTCTCAGATAAGAGCGAGAATACTTCCCGGTTACACGCAAATATTAAATGAAACCTCAAAAATTCAAGTTACTAAACGGAAATGGCTAATTTATTGAACATAAATTCTCGGGGTGTCATATCCTTTCCCCGTTAATGAAGCTTTTTCCTCAAATCTTAAGACGTAGCATAAGACGCGGATTCATGGTTAGCGAAGAGATGAGGGTACTTTTTCTGCATTTGGTCTTCGCACTCCCAAGTATACTCGAGACCTCTTCTTGAATTCCAACAGACTTTCACGATTGGAATGCGACTTTGCTTCAAACATTTAACTTCACGGTCCATAATTTCAATCGGTTCTTCAATGAAATTGAGCTTGTCGTCGACGTGGATTTCGTCCAACGGAATAGCGAGCGGTTCGTCGGATAAGCACTTCTTAAGGTTTGAGACGTGAAAAGTACTATGAACATGGCTCAGTTTCTCGGGTAACTCAAGTCGATATGCAACCGTTCCAACTTTGGCGAGAATCTTAAAAGGTCCAATATAACGAGGGTTCAGCTTTCCCCGTTTGCCGAAACGTATCACTCCTTTCCAGGGCGATACTTTCAACATAACCTTATCCCCAACTTGAAACTCCAATGGCTTACGTCTCTTATCACGTACTCCTTGGCGATCACTAAGCTTGTAGACGATGCTTGATTTGGATGATCTTCTCTGTTGTTTCATGAACAATTTCTGGGCCAGTAAAGCTGAGCGGCCTCCCACCTTAGCCCCAACAGATAGTGAACGACACTTGCGACCATTACAACGCGCTCAAAAAAGGTGCAGCTTTAATATTCGTATGATAGTTGTTGTTGTTGGAGAACTCTATCAATGGTAGATGTCTGTCCCATCCCTTTTCAAAGTCCATCACACACGCTCGTAGCATGTCTTCTAACGTTTGGATGTTCCTCTCACTTTGACCATCTGTTTGTGAGTGGTAGGCCGTACGCATATCCAATTGAGTACCTAGGGCTTCGTTTAACGATTTCCATAAATGAGACGTAAACTTAATGTCTCGATCAGATGTAATCGAAACTGGCACTCCATGTCTCGAGACTACTTCCTTCAAGTATTGTCTCGTCAACTTCTCCATTGTGTTGGTTTCCTTCATTGGTAAGAAATGTACAGATTTTGTGAGTCGGTCTACAATTACCCAAATTGTATCTTGACCAGACATCGTCTTAGGTAACTTAGTAACAAAATCCATAGTAATGTTATCCCATTTCCATATTGGGATTATGGGTTGAACCAACAAACCGGATGGTTTTTGGTATTCTACTTTAACCTTTGCACAAGTCATGCATTTACTAACATACGTGGTAATTTCTGCTTTCATGTTGGGCCACCAGTATAGCTTCTTCAAATCTTGGTACATCTTGTCCGATCCAGGGTGGATTGAATACTTTGACTTATGCGACTCGTGCATAATCAAAGCTCTCAAGTCACCAAAACATGGTATCCAACTTCTATTCTTCAAACAAAATGTTCCGTCCGCACATGGCTCCAGATTCTTAATCGTGCCACACAAATCTTCTGTTCTATAATTCTCTTCCTTTCTTGCCTCAACCTGAGCATTCAAGATCTGCACAGGGAGGTTTAAACCAATTATTATAACCAAGGCTCAAACTCGTAGTGGCTTAGGTCTACTCTTTCAGCTCAACGCATCAGCCACCACATTCGCCTTTCCCGGGTGATAACGTAACTCACAGTCGTAGTCATTTAACATCTCTAACCATCTATGTTGTCTCATGTTCAACTCTTCTGATCAGAAATGTTGCAACTCATTATGATGAAAAAAAGTGAACACAACGCACTTCGTGCCGTAAAGGTAATGCCTACATCTTGAGAGCGAACACCACAGCTCCCAATTCCAAATCATGTGTCGTGTAGTTCTTCTCATGGATTTTGAGTTGGCGGGATGCATAAGCTATGACTTTCTCCTTCTGCATCAACATCGGCGCCTAAATCGCCCTTCCGTGAAGCATCACAATATACTATGAATGTTTTCACTTCCTTTGGCAATTCCAAAAATTTGTGAACCACACAACTTTGCTTGCAATGTCTAGAAAGCAGTTTCCTCCTTTTCACCCTAATTGAACTTTATACTTTGTTGAGTCAGCTTCGTCATAGGCTTGGCAATCTTAGAGAAACCTTCGATAAATAGTCGGTAGTAACCGGCAAGACCTAGAAATTGGTGAATTTCTGTTAGAGTCTTGGGTGATTCCTAATCCTTGATTGACTCAATCTTCGCAGAATCAACGTGAATGACTTCACTATCAATCACGTGTCCAAGAAATTGTACCTATGACGCCAAAATGTCCGCATCGATGAACTTGGCATACAATACTGCCCTTCTTGAGCAACTCCAAAATTTAGCTCTAAGATGTGCATCATGTTTCTTCCTTGGTCTTCCGAGTAGATCAAGATATCACAATGAACACGATCATAATTTTTTACTAAGTAAGGTCTAGCTTACTTGGTTCATCAAATCCAGAACAATGCCGCGCGTGTAACACCCGAAAGGCATCACTTGGAACTCGTTGTGACCATAGCGGGGCCTAAATGCCGTCGTGTGGAAATCCTCATCACGAACTCTTGAGTTGGTGAAACCAAAACTCATGTCATCTTCAAGTACACTCTTGATCCTTGCAACTTATTAAACAGTCGTTGTTTCCCTTGAGTGGTTATCGATTCTTTTTTTTTTTTTTTTTATTTTTTTTTTTTTTTTTTTTTTTTTTTTTTTTTATTTTTTTTTTTTTTTTTTCTAAACAGTAAGCTTGTTAAGCTTCACGGTAGTCGATACACAACTGAAAAGAGTCGTCGTTCCTTATTTGACAAACAAAATTGGAGGTCCCCGGGGTGAGTAACTTGGTCTTAGAAACCTTTGTCAAAAATTTTCTTGTAGTTGAGTAGACAAATTCTTCCATTTCGACGGTGCTAATCTATACGGGTCTCGAGCGAGAGTGCAGCACCTGGACTAAGTCTGATTAGGAATCAACTTGTCGTACTGTGGTAATCCAGGTATGTCTCAGGAAAGACTTCAAGAAAGTCCCGTTACATCGTAGTCTTCGAATCGCTTCTCCTTTGACTTGTCTTTGTTTTCTTTCATCGTAACCTGCTCCAGAAATAGTTGACAACCTTTCTCCATATACTATTGGGCCTTTACACACGATATAATGCTCAACGTTGATTTCTTCTCCTTGTCACTTTTGTCTCCTTGAACGATTAGAATTTCGTTTCCGTAAAGAATACGCACTATCTTCTCGTCACAGACAATCACTACATGATTCTTTGCTAACCAATCCAAGCCAATGATAACGTCAAAACTACCCAAATCTATGGGCATCATGTCGATATTAAATGGATGTCCTAACAATCCTAATGTACAACCTCTAAGCATAGTGTTGGTTTCTGAAGTTCTTCCGTCAGCTAGCTCAACAGCGTACCTAACGTCTAAGGCAGAGGGAATGATATCTAGCAGTGTACTAAAAGTATTTGATACGAAACTTTTATCGGCACCCAAATCAAATAACATATAAGCATGATGATCATTGAGAAGGAACGTACCCGTGACAGTGTTGGAACTCGGGTTTGCGTCACCTCCTCCTAGGACTTATGCTTTGCCTCTAGCATCTGGAACTCTTGCTTTGTTCCCACAGTTTTAGTTCTTGACTTTAGGATAATCCTTCCGGTAATGTCCTTGTGCACCACACTCAAAACACGTAGTAACCACCTGATTCGGCCCTAGAGTTCCTTGAGTAGGTACAGTCACAACAGATATGCAATCCCTAACCAGATGTCCAATCCCCTTACAGTTACGACACTTACCAGTACACTGTCCCTCGTGGTGTAGCTTACACTTATTGCAGAAAGGAAGTGTTCCTTCATAACTATTCTTCTCATTGTTACTAGCCATATAGGCTCTAGCAACATTTTGACCTCTAGTATTCTATCGTTTATAGGGTGGTTGTTGCCCACGGTTGTTTCTATAGTTGTTGTTCAATCTCCTCTTGTTCTATGCGTTTCTTACAGCATAGCCCTTCAACTTTTGATCCATTAAGTTGTTGGTAATCCGAATAGCATCTTGTAGTTCTGTGGGTTTTGCAGCGATTACATTCCTTTGGATATTATCAGGAAGATCTCCAATGAATTTCTCCACCCGATCTTCCTCCTCGGGGACCATTTTGGTACACATCATGGTCAACTCTTGAAATCTCTGAGTATAAGCAGTCAAATCATTGTTCTTCACGGTTAAGTTCCACAGTTCAGTTTCCATTTTTTGAATCTCATTCCTTAGGCTCACTTCAGTTATTAGCTTCATGAGCTCTTGATTGTCTTTAATTAACAATTTATAATACGTATAATATAAAAGTATAAAGAAAATTACTAAAAATCCTTGAGGACAAAGATTAGAAGCAATTTCTACACAAAAATATTATTCGTTAAACCGATAAGTATTTACCGGGTCGTATTCCTCGAAGATTTATGAAATTGAGACCACGTTTGTTATTTGGACAATGATTTGAATTGGTTCGAAGATGATTTGATTTCTAAAATCCTAAAAGTGAGTAAATAAAGGAACAATTAAAC
>BQNB010022091.1:0-63427 GCA_026074375.1 Tanacetum coccineum | reverse complement strand
TATCGACGTCGTCAATGACTCTAAAACACAGGGTGTTATAGACAACTTCCCGAAAAATTGCCAGATTAAAACGTAATGTATAAAAGTCAAAAATAAGTATCATAAAAGTTTAAAATAATGACCTGAAATTTACGAGGTGTGACAATATGCACCTTGGCAGTTAAAAATCAATGAGAAGAATTACACCACCTATGATTTTGAATTGGGTGCGATTGTATTTGCCCTCAAGATATGGAGACACTACTTGTACGGGACGAAGAGCGTCATATACACCCATCACAAGAGTCTCCAGCATATCTTCAATCAGAAGGAACTAAACATGCGTCAACGTCATTGGATAGAGTTGTTCAGTGACTATGACTGCAAAATTCATTACCATCCTGGTAAGGCGAATGTAGTAGCTGATGTGCTGAGTAGGAAGGAGAGGATTAAACCTAAGAGAATTAGAGCTATAAATATGAACCTTCAGTCGAGTATCAAGGATAAGATACTAGCAGTTCAGAAAGAGGCATCTAATGAGCCGGCAAGAATGCAGAGCGGGCTAGATGAACTGATAGAACGTAGGAGTGATGGAGCATTGTATTATTTGGATCAAATATAGGTCCCTTTGAAGGGTGATGTGAGGACCCTGATAATGGATGAAGCCCATAAGTTAAAGTACTCCGTACTTCCAGGAGCAAACAAGATGTACTATGACCTTAGAGATATGTATTGGTAGCCAGGAATGAAAAAGGATATAGCTGTTTATGTTAGCAGATGTTTGACCTGTTTGAAGATAAAGGCTGAACATCAGAGGCCGTCTGGCTTACTGCAGCAACCTGAGATCCTTAAATGGAAATGGGAGAGAATAGCAATGGACTTTGTTACGAAGCTACCAAGGACTAGTAGTGGGCATGACGTAATCTGGGTCATTGTGGACCAGTTGACTAAGTCTGCTCATTTTTTACCTATGCGTAAGGACTATAAGATGGATAGCTTAGCTAGACTCTATCTCAATGAGATTGTTTCTAGGCATGGTGTGCCGATCTCAATCATATATGATCGTGATAGTCGTTTCACATCAAGGTTTTGGCAATCAATGCAAGCAGCACTAGGAACCCGGTTGGACATGAGTATGGCTTACCACCCTCAGATCGATAGGCAGACTGAGCGTACTATCTAGACCTTGTAAGATATGCTTATAGCATGCGTCCTTGACTTCAGGGGAAGTTGGGATGTTCATCTTCTATTGGTAGAGTTCTCATATAACAATAGTTTTCATTCTAGCGTGAGGTATGCACCGTTCGAAGCCTTGTATGGTAGGAAGTGTCGCTCACCGATTATGTGGGCAGAAGTTGGAGAAAGGCAACTGATAAGACCTGAGTTGGTACAAGAGACTAATGAGAAGATCTCACAGATCAAAGATAGGCTTAAGGTTGCACGTGATCATCAGAAAAGCTATGCAGACAAGAGGATAAAACACTTAGAGTTCAATGTAGGAGAGCATGTCTAGCCTAAAGTATCGCCTTGGAAAGGTGTGGTACGCTTTGGGAAGAAGGGAAAACTAGCACCTAAATTCATTGGACCCTTTGAGATCACTAAGAGGATTGGTTCAGTGGCCTATAGACTTAGACTACCTGAAGAACTGAATGGTGTTCATGACATGTTTCACGCGTCGAACCTTAAGAAGTATTTGGTTGACCCAACACTACAAGTGCCTTTGGATGAGATCCAGGTTGATGCTAAGTTGAACTTTGTGGAAGAACCTGTGGAAATCTTAGAGCTCTTAGAGCGAGAGTTCAAGAAGCTTAAGCGGAGTAGAATTGCCATCATCAAGGTTCGGTGGAATTCGAAACGTGGACCTGAATTCACGTGGGAGATTGAAGATCAAATGAAACTTAAGTACCTGCATCTTTTTAGTTCTAGCACTAGTTGAATTTTGAGGGCGAAATACTTTTTAAGGGGGTAGAATGTAACCCTTGCCCTCTTTCTAAGATTTAGAATGTTCTAATTTGGTCCTTTGACTTTTTAACTTTTGTCAGTTCCGTTAGAACAAGTACCATGTTGACGGTGGCGAATCAATGTGTTTGTAAGTATTTTATGTTTATGTTGCTTGTGTTAATCCTTTTTAGAGGATTTTATCTAGGTTGATTATGTTCCGGGAGGTTTGTCCCATAAATAGCTTGAAATGCCGAAAAACGAGTCTCAACACGTCCGTTAATGTTCAAAACGAATTTTGGGAAGTTTAATTTGAAAATATGTCGTGTAAATATTCTAAATTCATGGAAAAGTATTTTTAAGTCTAATAAAAATACTAGGAAGCTTTGGGTAACATTTTAAAATCGCGATTAAGGAATATTAAGGAAACCCGACACAAAACGAAACAACCTGACCCTCCCTTGGATGCCTATCCGGTTTGAGTCTCACAGGGGGGACAAGGAGGCTAGTTTTTAGCAAAATTGTCCATGCATGCACTATTTGTTTGTCTTATTGTTTTTCAAAACACACACAAGTATTCACTAAGCAAAATATCTCTTTTTCTCTCCTCCTTCTTGCCTAAATCGGACGCCACCTCAAACCCACACAAACATTTTATTTTTTTAATTTTTGATCAAGAACATGGAGGCTTAAAACATTTTTGGGTTGATTCAAATAGTTGGGGTATCATTTAAACAACGTTTGGGTTGTCAGTTCGTGTCCTAACTCGCTTTCAAAACCCTCTTTCTAAGTCTTCTAAATTTTAATTTAACTTTTACTTTTTAATGTCTAATGATGCGTAGAAGCTAGTTCTACGGTGTGTTTTCTAAAATTCAAACACGAAAAATTTACAAAAAACCCATTAAGGGTGCATTTTTTGTTCGAAAACAATGAAAAAAGAGAACAAGGATTTATCATTTTTATGTTGTGGTTGTGATAGTTGAAAAACATTTATTTTCTATTTAGCTTATTTTGGTTAGTAGCTTATTCGACTTATTTCGAAAACCACAAGGACAAAAGAATAGTTATTTTTGGTTACTTACCTCCTATGTCGTATTTTTGTGGTCTATTTTGGTAGCTTATGGTAATAACCAAATGTACTACGTAGCTTATTAGCTTATTTAAAAGCTTAATATATTTGTTTAGGAACTATAGGGCTTATGGCCCAATAAGCTCAATAAGTCGTGGCTTATTGTAGGCTTATTGTGGTTCGGTTTATTTTGATAACCATTGTTTGGGGCTTATATTTACTAATGGGCTTTAGTATTAGACCTAAATCGTATTTTATATCTACGAATAACTTAATGGACCTTTATTGGGCCTTAAGGCCTAATAAGCAGAAACTAGTCGTTTCACGTGTTTTAACGAACTTTTGGAAGGCGAAACATACTTACGTAATGATATTGAAAGTTGTTTGGGGAAAAATGTGTTTTGACAAACATTGCGAAATATAGATTTTGGCATTTTGTCGGAAAACAGTGAAACTTGGAGAAAGTGTTGAAATTAAGATGTGAAACCTTGGACAACGTTATATAAATGAACGGGTCATGTCGAAATTTTGTAAAAATCATATACTTATATTTTTACTCAAACACTTACTTTTACGACAAAATAATAAAATATTATTATTTTAATAGGTCGACTAAAAGACAAAAAAATATATTGTATAGATATAAAATATGAAACTTCTTTAGGTCGTTTTGCATAAATAAACGTCTCATTTCTTATAACCTGTACAAATAAATAAGGTAACTAAGGTTACCGAATAGACTTACCGAAATATATCATGAATACTTAAATAGTATACATATATTATACGACATATATATTACTTGCCTATTTTACTTAAATAGTATACATATATTATACTAAGGTATAAAATAGAACCGGTTATCTTTGAAACTAAGTCGTCAACCATCAGACCACTGATAACGTTTAAGAGTGACCGTACAACGCACATTTGACCACTATGCATCCAGCCTGAAAACATCTTTTGAAACGTATATCTAAATTGAACATTAATTAGACTAGGTCGTGTATGGACATCGTTGCATTTGCCTGTTTGATCTTGATCTTGCTTGTCACCTTTGCTTGAGGTGACTTCTTGTAGCCTCACTTTTTAAATCTTTTCCGTTGGGGAAAAATGATACTCAAATCTGTTTTGAACTTGTTTTCGTATTGTGCAAAACTTGATTGATTTTTAGGACAATGCTATGTGCCTATGACTGCTATGTGAATGACATGAGGTTGGTAGAATATGTTGTGTGAATCTTAGATAGCATGGACTTGCTATGGTTTGTGACGCTATGTGAACTTCCGCCCTATATATAGCTCGAGCTGGTAGGATTTAGGTTCGTGCGAATTGAGAGTTGAGTACCTCGAGCGGAAATGGTGTCTATATTTATGTGGATTTGATAGCATGGAGTTGCTATGTTTGAAATTGAATGTGTTGCATGTATTCACTGTCATATTGCACAATTGTCCACTACTTAAAATATTGGCACAACAATTAGGTTTCTTTAAACCTATGAACTTACCAACTTTATGTTGACCTTTTCGAGTATCATTTTCAGGTGTTGTTAATGGTCAGTGAGGTCAAGTGCGAACTTTAGCAGACCATAAGAGAATCCTGTATGGATCATGTTTTGAGAGACCTTGTATTGACTCTCTAGTCTAAACTTAAGCATTTTAAGATTTGTTATCTTGAGACTAGTATCATCCCCTACGAGGGAAATTTGTTTGTAAGCGTTGAGACTATGTGATGTGTTCCTGATGTATCTTTACTCAAGTTCTACTTGTGGTCAGAGAATGTCATGACACTTGTTTTGAATGCATTTTAGTATTTCTCTATCTTGTATCTTGTGTTGTGATTATCAATTCTTCGTCAGGCCTCGTGTTTTGGCCGTTGTCAGGGTATGACAGTGCACTCAAGAATGAACTTGGGTTAAAACAATAATGTACTAAAAGTGAGTACATACAAGGTAGGCTAAGTCGATTTGGGTATAACAATTGGTTTAAGGGTTAATAGTGCTCTTCAATAATAGTCTGGCTTAACTAGAAAATTACAAGAACCGTGAAAAGGATATGCTCGAAGGGGTGTACTAGGGTTATCCTGCACTAAAAATAAGTGTGAAGCACGGGTGTGAGATAGTTATATAGTCGATGTGACCATCATAACAAATACATGTTTAAAACCTGGTTTAATCCTAGTGCCTCTTATCATTTAGCAAATCCTAATTCTCACTTGTTAGAAACACGAAAAGTATCGATCACTACCAATATAGTTAATCGTAACTCGTAGATTAATCATAAGGTTAAGATAGAAAGCTAATCGGGCTAAAGGCCCATAAAAAGCCTTTTGAGAGGCCCATGGCCGGTTACACGTATGAGTATAAATACCCTATCCACACATGGAGAGAGTATTGGTTGGTTGGTTGGTTCATTTTTTACATAATCTAATATTTCTTTCTTTCTTTCTTTCTCTTACTAAAACCCTCCTTCCATCTACTTTCTCTCTCTATAATTTCTTCATAGTTATTTGGTGTTATAGATTGCTAGCATTCTACAATTGGTATCAAGAGCCATGGAGTGATTTGTTAAGTTTTTGTGTTTTGTTTCTTAATCGTTTTTTTAACCGTACTCTTTCTTCTTATTTTTTTGTTTTCGAAGCTGTTTTGGTACACTAAAAGATCATTTACATAGGTAAATATGATCTAGTATCTTTAAAATATAGGTGTGCATGCTTTGAATCAAGAAAAACATCATTTTTGTTCAACTTTTGTGTTCGAATAGCTTTACAAAGTACAAATCTTGATTTCAAAATTTTTGGCTTAAAAACCTTAAAGTTTGCATTTTTAAGGTACCTATAGGCTTAGTAATACTAGTTGTACAAGACATTTTGGGTAAAAATGATCAAAAGTGAGTCTTTTGTGTTTTGAAAGATTTGAGTTTCATACCAGTTGAAGGTGATTTAGCAATTTTCTTGTACAAGGCGAGTTACAATTTCTTTGGTGAAGGCGAATTAGCAATTGCATTGGTGAAGGTAAATTAGCAATTGTTTGTTGAAGGAGATTTAGTAATTTCAGTTAAAGGCGAATTAACAAAATTCTTTACAAGGCGATTTAACAACTTTCCTTCACAAGGCGATTTAACAACTTTCCTTCACAAGGCGATTTAACATAGTTCCTTTACAAGGCGATTTATAAACCCTTTAGTACAAGGGTGATTAACCTTATTCTTTGAAAAGGCGATTTAACAACTTCTTACTAAGGCGGATTAACAACTTCTAAAAGGAAAATTAATTCACTTGAACACTCAAATTTGCTAAAGTAAATTATACGGTTTATCTCTTTGATTTGTAAAATCCCGTGTAAAATCAAGAGTTGTAAAATCCCGTGTAGTTTCAAGACTTACAACACTCAAAAGATAACCCACTAAACAACACAATTACTTTCAATCACTGTTTCGATTCCACGAGTTAATCAATATCATCAAATCAACATGGATTCAATTATTCCACTTGGACAAAAGAATACTCTTACTGAGTACATGATTCTCTTCGGTGCTGACAATCGTCCACCAATGTTGGACAAGGACTTGTATGATTCTTGGAAAAGTCGAATGGAACTTTACATGCAAAACAGAGAGCACGGAAGAATGATACTTGAATCAGTTGAAAATGGTCCACTCATTTGGCCTACTATTGAAGAGAATGGGGGTGACCAGAACAAAGAAATATGCTGAAAAACAAAAAAAAAAAAAAAATCGTGCAATGGAGGTTGAAAAAAAAAAAAAAATAATAAAGAAGAAAAAAATAAAAAAAAAAGAAGAGGAAAGAAAAAAAAAAAAAAAAGAAAGAACTAAAAAACAAAAAAAAAAAAAAAAAGAAAGAAAAAAAGAAAAAGAGCTAAATAAAAAAAAAAAAAAGATGTATCTGCTGCTGAGAAAACTCAAGCTGATTGTGATATGAAGGCAACCAATATCATTCTTCAAGGTCTACCAGCTTATATCTATTAACTTATTAATCATTATAGAGTTGCCAAGGATTTATAGGAGAGGTTTCAATTACTGATTGCAAGGTACCTCTTTGCAAGGGGGAGGGGCGGCGGGGGGGGCGGGTGGCGTCCGCAGGAAAGAGAGTGCAGTGTAAACTGTATGATGCATTTGATAAGTTTACCCACATCAAGGGGGAATCACTCCATAAGTGTTACATGAGATTCACTCAGCTGATTAATGACATGAACATTTACAACTTGAAAATGGAGCAATTTCAAGTTAATACCAAGTTCTTAAACAGTCTTCCACCAGAATGGAGTAAATTTATGACTGATGTCAAGCTCATGAAGAATTTGCATACTACCAACTTTGATCAGCTTCATGCATATCTTGAACAACATGAACTTCATGCAAATGAAGTCCATCTTCTACATGAACTCAATCAAGATCCACTTGCATTTATGGCAAATCAACAGATGACACCACCTTACTTCAACACTTATAAGTCTTCATACAACAATCCTCAACTTCAACAACAATTTTCACCATATCAATATGGATTAATTTATCCCACTCAAAATTACTCATCAACTTATCCATCACAACCTCAATTAAATCATTCATCAGTTCAATCATCATATCCATATCAGTCTTAAATGAATCATCAAACCTCATCTGTTCTACAAATTGCTTATCACTCACCTTAAGTTTCTACACAACCAATGATTGAGTCACCTCTTGTAGACTCGGGTTTTGTTGTTCATGTTTTCTCTCCAGGAGATGATCCAATTGCTTGTCTCAACAAAGTAATAGCTTTTCTAACAGTTGTAGCTTCCTTTAGGTTCCCCTCAACCAATAATTAACTTAGAACTTCATCGAATCCAAGAAACTAGGCCACTATTCAAGATGGCAGGGTCATAGTGCAACAAGTTCAGGGGAGACAAGGTCAAAGTTATTTTGGTACTGGGTATAAGAGTAATGCTACTACTTTTGGGGGGAAACAATTCAAGTGGACAAGCAAGGGTTGTTAAATGTTACAACTGTTAAGGTGAAGGACATATGGCTATGCAACGCACTCAGCCTAAGCGACCAAGGAATGCAGCATGGTATAAGGATAAAGCAATGTTAGCTTAAGCTCAGGAAGCTGGACAAATTTTGGATGAAGGGCAACTCGCATTTCTTGCAAATCTAGGGGTTCTAGATGGTCAAGCAATTCAGACAATCATTCCAAACAACACTGCTTTTTAGACTGAGGATCTTGATACTTATGATTCTAACTGTGATGATATCTCGAATGCAAAAGCGGTTCTCATGGCCAACATTTCCAACTATGGTTCTGATGTTATCTTAAAGGTAACTCATTTTGAAACCTATCTTAAGGATATGGAAAATCAAAATGTGCTTGCAATGCAGTATTTTAAACAACCATAAGTTGTGGGTTTTACAGATAATAAGATACATAGTGATAGCGATATCATTCCGTACTCTCAATATTTACAAGAAACACAACAGGAAAATGTTCAAGATACTCATTTGTAGGCACAACAAGATTCAATGATTTTATCTGTGATAAAAAAAATGTCGGAACAAATGATTAATAAAGAACAAAATAGTGAATCAATAACCGCTAAGCTAGAAAGATATAAAGAACGAGTGAAAAATTTGAACAACATCTTAATATTGATTTAAGTAGTCTTGAAAAAATGATTGATTCTCAAATGGATGATATGATTAAGGAGAAGTGTTGATCCCAATAGAGTGGAACTTGAATTCCATAGCTTATGTAAGGTTTAGTTATGAAAGATAAATCCAACACAACTATAGTAGAAACTTTGATTGTGAATATCAAAGACTATGCGGAATCTAGTCAATGATACTAAGAAGAATTATAATGAAACAGGAAAACGAATTTGATTTGGAAAAGAAGATAAAGGAACATGATAATATTATTTTTAAAGTGGGTCAGTCTTCTTAAACAGTGCACATGTTAACTAAGCCACAAGCCTTCTATGATAATATACACAAACAAGCTCTAGGTTATCAAAATCCGTTTCAACTTAGAAAGAGCTCAGTATCATTAAACCAACCTGTATAGATGGTTTGTTATATCCTGCTAAACATGTGCCATGACTCATGATGATGATGAGGAAAACATTGATTTTGGAAGAAAGGAGAGTCGATCAAAAATAATCTAAAATAGAAATGATACGGAGTCATTAAACAAAACATTTCTCAATAAATCTATTGGTTATGAATAAAATTAAATAGACTATCTGCTTGATTTTGGAAAACGTTTTACTCTTGTATAAAAAAGTATTGTGGCTGCTGAAACAAGCTTTCTGGGTTTACGTATGTTCAATCATACCAGGTAAAACCTTCTGATGCTATCCCTGTCAAAATAAAAGCTGCCTAAGGACTTCTTAAGTTAGCTGGTGAATGAAGCCTTTAAAAGTCTTAAATTTTCACTTGCAAGTTTCACAATTTGGTGAAGATATGGACTACAACCTGATGATCGTATAGTAGGTGAATGGGGACGTTTGAACATACTAAAGCTGTGTTTAACAATGAAATTATTCCATTTCTAAAATCTTTAAAAGACATCTTCAATGTGTTTGATAAAGATCTTCTAAATGAAATAATAGAAGTAAAGGCAGTTTTTAAACAAATGGAGGCTTCTGTTCAACAGTCTTCAGTCGACAAAACAACTGTTTTAGAAATTGCTAAGAAGATTAATTTTGGATATGATTGACTCTTACATAAAATCATGTCTCAAGAAGTTCTTTTAACTGTGATGGAATTCATGTCTTTGATTATGAATCTGTGAATATGGATGGAAAGAGAAAAGAATCATGTAATCTTGAGGCCGAGCTTTTGAAATCATAAAATGCATTTAATGATCTTTTGAAAAGTTACTCACAACTTGAAAAACATTGTATTTCTCTTGAATTGTCAATACAACTTAATCAATAAATTTTTCAAAAAGATGAATCCTATAATAATCAAAATGCTCTCAAAATTCCAGAATTTTTTGAAAATAATGATTTGAAAGCTCAGCTTCAAGACCAAAGACATACCATTTGTAAGTTGAAGGATATTATCAAATCAATGAGGGAAAAGTCCAAGGAAGAGAATGTAAATTATGATTATTGTGTAATAGAGACCAAAAATGTAGAACTGGAGAATAGTGTGGCAAAATTGATTTCAAAAAACAGGCATCTTTGTAATGAAATTAATTATGTGAAACAGGTTTTTAAAGAGCAGTTTAACTCAATCAAAAAGACGTGTGTTCTTACTAAAGAACAAAGTGACTCTTTAATTGATAAACTAAACTTAAAATCTACAGAAAATGAGGATTTAAAAGCTCAAATTCAAGATAAGGTTTTTGTGATAACGTCATTGAAAAATGATTTATGAAAAGTAAAAGGAAAAGAAAAATATTGGTTGTATTGCAAAACAAATTTACCATCTGCCAACACTATTGTTCCAGGAATGTTCAAGCTAGACTTAGAACCTTTGGCTCCTAAGTTATTGCAAAATGGGGAAGCTCCTAGGTTATTGCAAAATAGGGAAGCTCAGATAGATTACCTTAAGTACACTCAGGAACAAGTTAATATTCTTCGGGGAATAGTAGAACAAGCTAAAGCAAAACAACCTTTAAATAAAGAGTTAGACTTTGCTTATAAGCATGCCCAACGAATTCAGGAGTTACTTGTATATGTTCGAAATACATGGCATTCCTATTGCGATTATACTTAGAGCAAAAAATGGTTGTTGTCACACCCAAAAACTAGATTCAAGAGTTAGGTTTTCTGAACCTCTTACATCCTCAAGCATTATTAAAACAGGTAGAAGTCTTCCGAACACATTCAAATTCTAACAACATCCGTGTTGTCTTCTACAGGATTGAAGTATTCTACTAGTAAGTGCGGATTAAAGCCTACTGGCAATAAAAGGAATGATAGGATCTCGCAAACACCAATTAGGAACATGAAGAATAAAGTAGAATCCCAACCTAGGAAAATTAATAAAAAGAATCATGTTGTTGAAAATATTCATGATTTAATGTTAAGCAATTTTCTGTTATAATGCGATAATTTGAACCTTTTTGTGCTACTTGTTAGAAATATATGTTTGATGGTGTTCATGATATGTGTATTCTTGATTTTGTGGAAAATGTGAATAGTTGTGCTAAATCTGCTAAGAAACATAAAAAAACAAAATATTTGGAAACCTACGGGTCATGTATTCACTAAAGTAGGACTTAAGTGAAAACCAACAGCACGATACTTTCACTATAGTTGGGGGTAATTCGTGCCATTTAACAAGGATAAATTAAGCTAACGTAGTGCCTCCTAAGGAAAACCAATGCATCAGTTTGAAACACAAAAACCAGCAAGAGCTTAAAGTCATATCAGGAAACCTAAAAATTTTAAAAATGTAGGTTCACAGTTTAAAAATAGCCTAAGATTGTTGAATCTAAGAATGCGAACCACTCATAAACCACCTATCTTACTTGGGATCCAATGCTTAGATATTTTCATGTCTTCTTCTTCTTGAAGGAACAGGTTGGTCCATATTGTTCTCTGGTTTTGGAATCTGGATGTTCGAACATATGACAATGGAAAACCGCTCTCAGATCTATGAAACTTTGTTAGGAAATTTCTAGGTATAAAGTTGATTCTTGGGAACGACAATATTGCAAGGATTATGGGGGTATGGTGACTATCAGCTGGGAAATGATTAACTATTTCAAGGGTATACTACGTTGAGAAGCTTGGACATAACTTGTTTTTTGTTGGTCAATTTTGTGACGGGGATCTTGAAGTTGCATTTTGGAAAAACACTTGCTTTATTCATAATTTAGAAGGTGTTGATCTACTTTTTGGATCTTGTGACACAAATTTGTACACAATTTCTCTTGATGACATGCTTAAAACATCTTCGATCTGTCTTTCTATCCAAAAGCATAAACAGACGTAGAGAAGGTTATGGCATGTCGTTTTATCTTATCTCATCTTGGGTACTCTTAACACAGCTAGCTAAGACGGGTCTTGCTCGAGGCATTCCAGGCTTAAAATTTCAGAAGATCATCTGTGTTGAACTTGTGTATTAGGAAAAAGCAAGAAATCCTCTCATCAACCCAAAGCTGAAGACACTAACCAAGAGAAACTATATCTTTTGCATATGGATTTGTGTGGCTCCGAATGCGTGTGGCGAGTATTAACAGGAAAAAAGGTATATCTTAGTTGTTTGTAGACGAGTTACCAAGATTTTATTGGGTCTCAGATTTTTGAAGGACAAAAGATGAAGCTCCTGGAGGGCCATCAATTTAATGCATCATAAAATATTCATGTTTGTTTGAATGCAGTCAGTAATGTTCGAACAAATAATGGACAGAATGTGTAATCAGAGTCCTTCGTGGAATTTTTTGAAAATGTTGTCATCTCGCATCAAACATCTGTTTCCTGCAGTCCTTAGTAGAACGGCGTTGTCGAAAGGCGAAACCGAACTCTTGTAGAAGCTGCTCGTATAATGTTAATATTTTCTAAAGTTCCATTATTTTTATAGGCCGAAGCAATCAATATAGCCTGTTACACCCAAAACCGTTCATTAATCCGCTACCGATACAACAAAACTCCATATGAGCTTATCCAAGATAAGAAACTGGATTTATCATTCTTTCATGTCTTTCTGGTGCACTCTGTTACCTCCTACCAATAACAATGACGACCTGGGTAAACTAGATGCAAAAGCTGACATTGGTATTTTCGTTGGTTAACGCGCTTCCGCAAAGAAAACAATAAAATAATTTAAGCGCTTAAGAATCTACAACAAAATAACCCAGAAAATTATTAAAACAATTCATGTGACATTTGAAGAGCTGACAGCTATGGCTTCTGAATAATTCTGTTCAGGACCCGGGCTTCATTTCTTTGGGTCCTCCTGCAAAATACAGTCATACTTGCTATTCTCTAGTTCAAGAAAGTTGTTGCTCAAGAAGCTATGTTGTAGCGACTATCATGTAGTCAATTCTATATTGGAACCAGGAGTGCTCCATCAACACCAGAACAAAGACAAATCAATCTCCAAAATTTCTCAAGGTTTTGAAGAAATCACACTATACACCAATATTTAATGATGATCCGCTTAATGAATCTCCTTCTTGAAGAATAAACTGCTCAAGGGTCATCATGAATGTGAGGTCTAACCCACACTCCATTTGAACACATTGGTAAATGGCTTAGATTCATCATATAGAAAAAAGTAATCTGCAATCCTTATCAGCACTGTCTCTACGGAAAAGCAACTCCAAAACTGATGCCCATGTAGGTTGTTATTTTAATGCTTCCTGACTCGATAGAACCTAAGAACTTCAAACAAGCAATGACCGAACCATCATGGATCGATGCAATGCAAGAAGAAATTCATGAATTTCAAAGACTATAAGTTTGGTAATTGGTGTCATGTCAAGATAAAGTGTTATTGATCAAACTTAAATGGATTTATAAGGTAAAGACAGATGCATTTGGCGGGGTACTAAAGAATAATGCTGACTTGTGCTAAGGATTTCAGGCAAGGAAGAGGGAATACGATTTCGAGGTATCATTTGCACCTGGTTGCTTTGAATAAAGGCCCATTGTATCTTTGTAGCAAATGCCGCTCATAAGAATATGACAATCTACCAAATGGATGTCAAAACAGCTTTTTTAAATGGCGAGATTAAAGAAGAGGTCTACGTTCTTAAACCAGAGGATTTGTTGGATAGGGGGGACAACCCATCACATAGGTGTAAAGCTCAAAAAAAAAAAGGACTTTATGAGTCTCTAAAACCCCATGCACCAGTGGCTTGGTTACGAAATGCTGTTAACTTACTAATCTCACTAAGAATTCTCCAAAGGTGCAGTTGATCCAACCACTCTTCTCACGGCAAGCCTAGGAGAGGGCATTATGACTTATTACTGGTTTAAATTTTTTGTTGACGGTATAATATTTGATCAATGAATACTGCCAGTGTAATGAGTTTGTAATTAGTTGACAATAAGTTCATGTGTCAATGATGGGGATGATATCATTATTTTTAGGATTACAAATCTATCTCAAATGGTCTAGAGGTCATATTTTATAAACCAATCTATATTCTTGCTTTCTAAAATGTTAAAAAAATATGGTTATGCTAAACTAGTGATTATGGAGACACACCTATAGTAGAAAATAGTAAACTGGATGATGTTCTTCAGGGGAAATCTTGGTTGGATGCACATTTACGTGGCATGATTGGCTCCCTTATGTATCTGACATCCAGTAGACCAGACCTTATTTATACAGTCTGCTTATGTGCCCGGTATCAGGCAAAGCCTACCAAAAAGCACTTAATGCGGTTAAGCAGATCTTTCGACACCTAAAGAGAACCATTAACATGGGTCTCTGGTACTCGAAGGATACCGGTATGTCTATGACAGCATATGCAGATGCAGATCCGCGGGTGTGGCGGTGTCAGGTCACTTGACGCGAGTTGAGTAGTACATTAGGAAGTGCTCAATTCTTAGGTGACAAACTTGTTAGCTGGTCTTCAAAGAAGCAAAAGTGCACTGCCATTTCGAGTACAGAGGCTGAATATATTGCTTTATCTGGGTGTTGTGCTCAAATCCTATGGATGCATTTACAGCTAACAGATTATGGCTTTCAATTCATATGTACTGCGACAACAAGAGTGTGATTGCTCTATGCTGCAACAATGTTCAACACTCACGAGCCAAGCACATCGATGTTCGCTACCATTTTATAAAGGAGCAAGTGGAAAATGGAATAGTGGAGCTATACTTTTTCCGGACTGAATACCAACTAGCTGACATCTTCACCAAACCTTTGCTAAGAGAAAGATTCAACTTCTTGTCGAAAAATTGGTATGAGGGAGCATGTCTCTGGGAACATTAATGTGCCTGGCAAGTGGAACAGACGAGTAATGGTGGTAACTCATATCCTGTATCATATGTACATAATAAAACATAAAAACACAAAAATATTTTTCTTTTATACAAATTTTCCAAAAAAGAAAATAAAAATTTTAAAAATCAGAAAAATATAAAAATATGTATCTCGGGCATGTCTTCTGAAAATCGATAACATTTACGGCCTTAAAAATTTCATTTAATTATATTGATACGGAGGCCTGTAAATGAAGTTCGAGCAGAAGTTCAAAAGATTTCAAAAACATGCCAAAAATGGCTTGCTATTATTTCAGATAGCAACCCGGTCATCATCTTAAAGGCAAGTATTTAAAAAGAAAAACTTGACCTCATAACCGGAATTTATTCTTGGGGCTTGGTCTACTTTTTGGACTATGCATAAGGATTGTGATTACATTGCATCACAACTCGTGCTTCTATATTCCATTAGTGTCACGTCGTCAGTGTGACTTATGTGTTCAAAATAAGTAGATATTTATTTTTTATGGTGTTGGTTTTCTAAAATTAAAACAATACTTCATCAGGAAATGCTTTTCAAAGACATTTGATCCTACTCAACACATAGACTACATCACTTTAATAGAAATGGGGTTTTTATTATAAGGGGGAGAGAAAATGTCATAATTCTTCTTCATAAAAATCAGTTTGGATAAAGGAAAAAAGGTTTTAAATAATAGGGGTTAAACAGTTTAAAGGGGAGTTATAATAAGTTTAGTTATGTAGAGACTTGAAATATTATGTGTTTATGCCTTTAGGAGTCATATGTGCAAATATAAGTTTTATAGGTTTGCTAGTTAGAAACATTAGGGATCTATTTTGGGCTAATGCTTTAAACTTTACTTGCTAATAAAACTTATATAAGAAAAATGCATTATGATTTAAAAAAATAGAGGGGATAAAAAGTGCAAAAAAACATAAAATTAGTTTTTTTACACTTCCACCCACCCATTTTCACAACTTACTCATTAAAATTTTATTTTCATTCCCATTTTCAAACTCGAATGCCAACTCTTGTTCATCATTTCCAGTTAGTTTTTCCAAACAATAGGTATAAATAAGAATTGTTCTTCCACACTCTAAATACACGTCTTTCAAATCGAATTAGGTTTTTAGAGGATTTGATATCAAAAACCTTAAAAATCGATTTGGGTTCATCAGAATTAAAGAAAGAATGGCTTAAAAAACACTAAATTGAGTGAGGTGTTTTTGGTTGTTTTGGAGTGTAGAACACTCGATTAAAATAGTTTTGTAATTAGTGATCATATGAATGTGTTATTGATAATTGTTAGTTGCGAAAATTTAGAATTTAGAGTGTTAGTGAAATATGCTTGTGGGTTTTGTGCTAGGATGTTTATATCCTCTTCCCTAAATGTGTTTGAGCCATAAAAGGCATTTCTTGTTTGTAGTTTCTTGTATGAATGTTATAAAATGTCTAAATGTACTCGTGTTTGTTCATTCTTGATGATTTTGTGGCTATTAGTTGTCATTATTGAACCTAAGTGATATTCATCTTATATGAGTGTGATTTGAACTTGTTTTGATGCTTAAAAAATCATAGTTGTGATGTGTAGTTTAAAGGCGAGTTAACAAAATTCCTTTGTGAGGCGAGTTAACAATATGCCTTTAGGAGGCGAGTTAACAACAAGCCTCACGAGGCGAGTTAACAACAAGCTCATGTGGCGTTATTTAACAAACTACCTTTCGATGGCATTGTTAACAATTCCCTTTAGAAGGCGAAGAGTTATCAACACACTATAGGAGGCGATGTTAACAAAACTATTAGGAGGCGAGTTAACATACACACTATAGAAGCGACGTTAACTTCACATATAGGAGGCGAGTTAACTACACCTCTATAGGAGGCGGTTAAAATTTGCACGATAGGAGGCGAGTTAACATTACAATATAGGAGGCGACGTTTTAACACAATAATTTATAGAGCGCGATTTTACAAGTCCTTAATAGGAGGACAATTTAGCAAATGGATGTTTAAGTAATTTTATGACTTGAATTTTTCTGAAGGCATTTTTCCAAAATCAAGTTAGGTAGCTAAATTAAAATTGGTTATTTATTGCTAATCTAATCAAGCTAAGTAGGATATATGTCAAGGTTCAACAAGGATATCTGAACATGTCTTAGGTTACCTTATTCTCTATAAGTTAGTTTGAATAGGATTCACAAAAACACAATTTCAGTTGTCTTAATGCCTTTCACATTATGCCCAAATAAGTTGCCCTTCGGATGATTAGAACTTATTCAATAATGCTAAATGTCATAATGAGTCTAATCATAAAATGATATCACAACATGAATCAAGCCTAAGTATTCAACAATCAAAGGGCCTTATAGTGTTTTATATATAAAATTAGTTATATATATAAACTGTATTGGTCAAATCTTATTAGAAACATGAATACCACTCAAGCTCAACTGGGAAAGCCCTTGATGATTGCTCTTTTGTTTGACCTGTGGACCGTCTTGAGGTTGGGAAAATGAACATGAGGAATCATGAAAGACATAGCCATAAAGAAGCTAATTTCTATGTCGTGTTGGTGCTACTTGCCTCTCACACCCATCTACCGTTCATTCCTAATCACTGTAGATTTTCTGCTATTTATATGCAAGAATTTTAGGCTACAGTTTCAGTTCATAAGTCATCCATCAGATTCACTAATAACAAGAAGAAAGCCTTTCTCGATGTTGATATGTTCTGAGAAATTCTCTAGTTTTGCCCTAAAATTCCAAGACAAAAGTTTGAAGACCTCCCTCTAAAACATGACATTCTCTCTTTCGTCAGAGATCTTGGGCACACTAGGTACAACACCTATTTGACTGATGTGAATGTTGATTACTTACATCAACCATGAAGAGCATTTGCTACTGTTATCAACAAGTGCTTAAGTAGCAAAGAAACTGGAATGGACAAGATTCGTTTGTCCCGTGCTCAAATCCTCTGCGAAGATTTACTCTGGGAAGATTTATTGTTCCAGATTGAAAACAAATATAATGTTGATCCCAACTTAAGATCGATTCATTAGCTTGTAAAGGTTAGGTTACTTTGGATAGATCCAAAACAACTATGGTAGGAACTTTGTGAATACTAAAGAGTATTCGGAATCTACTCTTTAATACTTAGAAGAATATTAATGAAACAGTAAACTATATGAACAATGTATGAACAATGATATTACTAAAAAGCTCCAATATTATTCATTAACTTTTATACCAGCAGCACTAACTGTGTACAAACAGTAGTAACTACTTAGAATATTTTTTTCATTCTTCATCAGTAGTACTAAGTTACACTAGCAGTACTAACTTTATGCTAACAGTTGTAACTTTACTCAAGCAGTACTAACATAAACTAGCAATACTAAGTTACACAAATAGTAGTAACTTTTATACTAGCAGTGTTAACTACTTAGTAGTATTTCTTCTAAGTCTCTAAACAGTCTTAACTTTCATTAGCAGTAGTAATATATACTAGCAGTAGTAACTGGTAATACTAACTACTTAGCATATTTTTCACTAATATCACTAACAGCACTAAGTTATGCTTAGCAGCAGTAACTCTAACTTTAGCAGCAGTAACTTCTAAATAGCTTCAAAAAGTCTTTTAATCCCAATAATCCTCCCCTAAACATGATGTTCATCTTTTGAATCTTCAAGTTTCTTGATTAAAAGCTTTATCTTCACTAGGAGGACACATTCAAACACTTCCAGGATTCTTGAGCTGTTTTGTCATGAGCTTAAGAAGTTGATAGCACATTTCATTCCAATGGTCAGCTTAAAGCTTCTTGTTGAGCATCTCTGTGATTGTTGCAGGTGTAAGAGGATACTTTTTCTCTACCAGCATAAATATATGCAGATTTTGAAACCGCACAAAATGTACTCCACTTGAAGAAAATAGCTTCTAAACTGTCACTTTGTATCCTTGTAGATTAATCCACACTTCACTTTCTACATTAGGTTTAAACATCACTTTCAGATCACCCTATAACACTCTCTCATAGCCCTCCTCTGGCCTTGTTAACCCATGCTTAGCTTAACTAACTTCCAGAGTGTTTCCAAGTCTTCTCTGTTAATATTCTGAAGCATTCGAATCATTGATGAGTACCTCTTTGAACTTCCATCAGCTCTTATGATTTGAAAGTATCCCATCTTTCCTTCTTTGATAATTTTCCAGTCAATAATGATTGGAGGCTTAGTGGCTAGAGGTATAGCATCAATTACTACCTCATCACCAGGAACTATCTCCATATGCTTTTTCATCTTTGCTTCTTCTTAATCATCATCTACTTTAACTTTTACATTCTCATCTAACTTCTGCTTCTTTAAATTTTTTGATTCAAGTTCTCCTCCTGCTCTTTTAGAACTTCCTTCTATGTCTCACTTCCTTTCACCAACTTTGTATCCATGTCTACAAATGTGTTTACCCTTGTCATAGCTTTATCAAATAACATCTGAATAACCTCAAAGGTTTTGGTCTTCAATTAATTATGCTTATATCCAGCCATGTTTTTTAGATATTGATTTGATTTAAGTAGTCTTGAAAAAATGATTGATTCTCAAATGGATGATATGATCAAGGAGAAGTGTTGATCCCAATAGAATGGATCTTGAATTCCTTAACTTATGTAAAGTTTAGTTATGAAAGATAAATCCAACACAACTATAGTACAAACTTTGATTGTAAATATCAAAGACTATGCGGAATCTAGTCAATGATACTAAGAAGAATTATAATGAAACAGTAATGAACAAGATCAATAACAAACAATTTACTAAACTTTCAGCCTTAATATATAACGAACACTCTTAATAGTGTTAGGGTTTACAAAAACTTGAAGCTACTAATAACACTTTTCTAGATATCTGATTTATATGATTTTGGTACATCGAACTCTATACCCAAAGACCTCCTTTTATACTGTAACATTCCGTATTTAAGGTCACTACTATTTCTAATCTCGTAATTAATTTAAAAATTTTAAACAAGTTACTTTTATTTACATTTAGACATTTTATTGAAATCGTCGTTTTAATTAATTACGAGCTAGGTTTAAAGCAATTATTCGTCTTGAACCGTACGTAAATTAAACTTTTTAGAAAAGTATTCCGTTTAATGTAGAATTATTTTTATCATATTCGTTTTCACTTCGTGGTTTCGCCTTAACTCTCGTTTTATTTTACGTCGATACCCGTTAGCCTCAAAACTACCTACCTATCTTAAAATTTATATCCTAAACACTAAAGTTTATAAAATATAAACTTAAAATCACACACCACCACCTCATATGAGGCGTGGCAAATGGAGAAGGCAAGGCAAGACACTTGTCTTGCTTAATCATTTCCATTTGCATGTACAAGTATCTTAAAACCAAGGCTTCACTTTTACTTCCCATAGTTTACCAAAACTACACACACAACTCTTGTTTTTCTCTCCCTTTGTGCCGAATTCATCAACAACAAAACACCATTTCCATCAAGTTTTTACTAATCAAATAATAACCTACTAGTGAATATGACTACCTAGTATGGTTTTCTATACTTTTTGAAGTAATTAAAGGGTATTTTCAAGGAGGTTTATATATATTTGGGGCTGAAGTGAATCAATCATTTTATTAAGTCTTTGGATAATAAAGATGGTGATCAAAAATAATTTGGGGTTGTCTTGAAGCTAGGGTTTCATAGTTTTGATCAATTGTTCATCATTTTCTTCACTTTGTTGGGTATAAATCTCTACCTATTTTTATTATTCTTGTATTTTCTTGTATTTCATTTATAAATGTAATTGTAAATATGATGTATATGATGATCAAGAGTTTATTGGGGTTTGGATAAGTGTTGTGGCTTTGCATAAGAAGTTGATTGTGTTTTAAATAGTTTAGAAATAGGTTTGGTTGGGATTTATAGAAGACTGTTTTGAAACAGTAGCAAAAACGTGTTGTTTTCTCAAACATTTTGGCTTAGAAGAGGGGGATCTGTAAAACAAAATTCATGGTGGACAGATATAGCCTGGCATGATTGATAGTGGATGGTCAACCATTATAATTATTGAGTTGAATATGGTCAAAATACTAAAATGGGTCAGTTTCTTCTGGACTTCGTTTAAGAAAACATATTAAACACCAGGATTATGAGTTAAATGTTTAGTTTTAAAGCATGGTCAATACTATACATCATAGTAAGCTTTATCACTTGGCCTCTCATCCATTGCTATCTTAGATTAGGAAGTATGATTAAATTGGCAAAATAAGTAAAGAAATTCAGTCACTTTTGTGTGTTTAGAACTGTATTGACTTAGGGTTAGTAAAATCTATTTCCCATGTATTGGTAAATGGTTAAAGAAGTTGATTGGCTTAATCTTTGAAAACTAGTAATCAAGGGATTTCCAAGGGTGACATACCTTGAGTTTATGTACATTTATAGATTGGTAGATACAGGCCCCTAAACATGACTAATTCCCTAATTGCGAACTTTTACGTCTTGACTAAAAATGCAACTTTGTAGATAATCATACCTAAAATTGGAATTAGACGCGAAATTTGGTAGATGTTTTAATTACATATAAGAACAGGTCATAAGTCAATTTGGAGTGCAAAATACTTTAGTTAAGTAAGAACCATTTGCGCATATCTTAGGAACATATCCTATTTTACGTCAAACTTTTCTTTACGTATTATATTTACTTTCTATAATTATAACTAAGACGTGTCCACAGTAATTTAGGTTTGTGCTAAGGGATTTAAACTTGTTCACGACTTATTATACTTCTGATCTCTTTGGACTATCTCGGTGAGTTTATAGCCTCGTCTTTCAACTTTTAAACCTGTATTTATAAAACCACCGCGAGGAGATGCATGCTAGTTTTTTTATAATAAAACTGAACGCAAGTGAGTTTTCTTCAGTGTATGCTTGGACCCGTTTGTATAAATGTTGTTGCTATAGTAGCTTTCGTCATTAGACCCCAATCGTGAGCCGTCAACTACCTATGATGGGTACCGCTCATACAATCAATAGCCGCTTATGAGGCTTGAACAACCGCTTCGTTTTTTGGAGTTTTGAATCCGGTATAGTGAGCACTCCCAAAGTACGACCATATTGGTATTGAGATGTTAATTAGGTTACTGACGAAAATACCTACCTGGGGCATTCATTATATTATTAATTGATAATGATTTTGTCAATGGATCGGGTGTCACCGCAGCTCAATTGCAACTGTTGTTTATTAGCTGTCCTGATCACAAGTCTATATAAGCATAATGATTATTTTTAATGCTTGTGTCAACTCCTCTTTCTACTGTTTATCACTTATCAAACCTATGAATTCACATTCACTTCGTGGTTGAATTTTTAGCATGTTTCATCTCAAGGTAAATGAAGTATGAAGGCTTGGAGGCACTGTTTGGAGAATTTTGGCTCTAAACTTTTGATCCCATTTAAAAACTCATTCCTCATTAAAAACTTGTTTTAGTTTGGTTAAATCAAACTTATTTATGTATGGTAACGATTTCTTGGGACTACGCTTTTGAACTCTGATAAATATGGAATGGAATGGTTGTTTGTTTGTTTCTAAAACATCTCACTGAGTCGTTCTTTATATTTTATGACTATTGTACTATTATTTAACACCCAAATTGTTGGTTCCGCTGCGTGTAAATTTGGGGGTGTTAAATATACACCAAGGAGTCCTAACAGACTTACGATATTTTCCTAAGTTATCATGATCTTCTAAACAAATAACTTATATGAATCTTTTACAAAAATATTTCATACTTATCCCGTAAGTAATCTTGATAAACAATCTTCATCTTTATCCTTTCTCTTGTCTTTATCCTTCTGACAATAGAAACTCTTCTAGCAGTTGTAATCTTTCAGCAGTTGTAACCAGCATCATTAACTTTTATACCAGCAGCACTAACTGTGTACAAGCAGTAGTAACTACTTAGAATATTTTTTTCATTCTTCATCAGTAGTACTAAGTTACACTAGCAGTACTAACTTTATGCTAACAGTTGTAACTTTACTCAAGCAGTACTAACATATACTAGCAGTACTAAGTTACACTAACAGTAGTAACTTTTATACTAGCAGTATTAACTACTTAGTAGTATTTCTTCCAAGTCTCTAAGCAGTCTTAACTTTCATTAGCAGTAGTAATATATACTAGCAGAAGTAACTGTCAGTACTAACTACTTAGCTTATTTTTCACTAACAACACTAAGTTATGCTTAGCAGCAGTAACTCTAACTTTAGCAGCAGTAACTTCTAAATAGCTTCAAAAAGTCTTTTAATCCCAACAATCCTCCCTTAAACATGATGTTCATCTTCTGAATCTTCAAGTTTCTTGATTAAAAGCTTTATCTTTACTAGGAGGACGCATTCAAACACTTCCAGGATTCTTGAGCTGTTTTGTCATGAGCTTAAGAAGTTGATAGCACATTTCATTCTAATGGTCAGATTAAAGCTTCTTGTTGAGCATTTATGTGATTCTTGCAGGTGTAAGAGGATATCTTTTCTCTACCAGCATAAATATATGCAGATTTTGAAACCTCACAAAATGTACTCCATTTGAAGAAAATAGCTTCTAAACTGTCACTTTGTGTCCTTGTAGATTCCTCTACACTTCACTTTCGACATTAGGTTTAAACATCACTTTCAGATCACCCCATAACACTCTCTCATAGCCCTCCTCTGGCCTTGTTAACCCATGCTTAGCTTAACCAACTTCCAGAGTGTTTCCAGGTCTTCTCTATTAATATTCTGAAGCATTTGAATCATTGATGAGTACCTTTTTGAACTTCCATCAGCTCTTATGATTTGAAAGTATCCCATCTTTCCTTCTTCGATAATTTTCCAGTCAATAATGATTGGAGGCTTAGTGGCTAGAGGTATAGCATCAATTGCTACCTCATCATCAGGAACTATCTCCATATGCTTTTTCATCTCTGCTTTTTCTTAATCATCATCTACTTTAACTTCTACATTCTTATCTAACTTCTGCTTCTTTAAATTTTTTTATTCAAGTTCTTCTCCTACTCTTTTAGAACTTCCTTCTATTCTTGTCTCACTGCCTTTCGCCAACTTTGTATCCACGTCTACAAATGTGTTTACCCTTGTCATGGCTTTATCAAATAACATCTGAATATCCTCAAATCTTTTGGTCTTTAATTGATTATGCTTATATCCAGCCATGTTTTTCAGATAAGTAGACATTGTATTTCTCTTTTGATCCTTAATTGGTGGTTTTCTTCTCTGCTCTTCTGCTATAAGTCTTGCAAAATGCTTCTTTCTTTTATTCATGAGCTCCACAAACAATCGTTACTTTTCTTCAATAGTTAATTCTCCTTGCTCTTATCCCATTCAACAATTTTTGCATCTTCTTCTCTTTGTCTTGCAAACTTCTCTTCTTCTTCTAATTCAGCATCTAATTGAGCTTGAAGTTTTTGAGCAACCTCCTTATCAAACATAATCTGATCTTTCTTCTTCAAAGGTTTTTCAGGCTCAATCATTTTTGCCTTGCCTTTGTCTTTAGCCTGTGGAAGTTGTGATGATTGTGAAGGTGATGTTGTTGTTGTAAATTCACTTAGCTCTTGAGCTACAACCCCTCTAGCCTTGGGTCTTGTAACAACAGTTGTAGTTGTTGTAGCAGCAGTTGTAACAGCCTTGGGTTTAGCTGCTTTGATTTCTGTTAAGGTCTAAGCCAGAGTCAACTTATCAACAATTGTTGTTGTAGTACTCTCAGCAGTAACTTCAGTAGTACTAAGAGCTCTAGGTACCGTAACGCCGTGGGGTCCGGCGTTAACGCCGTTGCCGACGTTACGGTACTGTAGATCCGAAAGTGACGACGACGTTGGTGGCCAAGTTGACACACCAACGCCTCGTTGAGGCTTGTTTTTAAAAGAAAAAAAAATTTGTTTAAAAATTTGAAAATGGCTATTTTAGCTGGTTTTTAAAAAAATTTAACTTTTGTTTAAAAACAGCCGGTAACGGCTAGTTTTTTTTTAAAAAAAATTAAAAAAAGAAACCAAACGGCTAGTTTTTTCAAAAAAAAAAATTCTAAATATTTTTACCCACTATATATATCTCATTTCATCCTCAACAATCTTCATCTTCAACCTATACATTCAATCTTCATCCTAAAACAATCTTCATCCTAAAAAAATGGCCTACTTTCCCAATGAAGACTCGTTTTGGAACCTCCTTAACGCCGACACGATGGGTTCTGAGTCTACCTCAAATTCTCAATTCCCCGGCTTTTCTAGCCAAGCTCCAATGACTCCCGAGCAACAAGCTTTTCTTCAATCTCAACAACAAGCTTTTCTTGTATTTCAACAAACTTTCCAAAACATACAACAAAATCTACCACAACAACAAAGCCAATCTTCAAACTCAATTCCACAACAAAGCGACTCCCAGCCCAAAAGAACCCGAGTTAAACACGCGGCCAAAAGATCAAAAGAAAAAGAGGCCGAACCGACAGGTGACGTTATTACTTTACGTTGGTCCTCGGACGAGGAAGCGTTACTTGCCGAGTGTTTCATTGCGGTATCCGAGGATCCTAACGTCGGGCGGTCACAAGCGAAGGACACGTTTTGTGTAATTTTTTTTATTTCCGGTTGTTATTTTTTTTTAGGAATTGTAATTTTAATTTTTAATGAATGAAAATGAATTAATTTAGTTTTAAAAGTGATGAAAAAAAATAAAATAGTGGGTCCCAAAAAGTGGTGTTATTGAGTTATGGTTACCTGGGTTTTTTTGGATGTGAATATGAATGTGAAAAAGCTGACGTGGCAGCCCAAAACTTGGTGTTACCAAGTTATGGTACCTTGTGCTCTAACTACAACATTAGTAGTAGTAACTACTTCACCAGCAGTAGTAACTGGATCAGCAGTACTAACATCCGTTTTAGCCATATCAACCTCTTTCTTATTGTTGTAGCAGCAGTTGTAACAGCCTTGGGTTTAGCTTCTTTGATTTCTATTAACGTCTGAGCCAGAGTTAACTCATCAACAGTTGTTGTTGTAGTACCGTCAGCAGCAACTTCAGCAGTACTAACTACAACATTAGTAGTAGTAACTACTTCACCAACAGTAGTAACTGGATCAGCAGTACTAACATCCTTTTCAGCCATATCAACCTCTTTCCCTGCCATATCTTGTTCATTATCAAGAACACCAGTATCAAACATCAAATTATCACCATACCTCCCTTGAGTCTCATCAACTAATGTAACCTCTGCATCTTGGTTAATTTCATCAATTTTCCTCCCCTGTTTGGATGCATCCTCCTGATCACCCAAACCTTCATCTTCAGAGGAAACAACTTGTGCAGATCTACCAATCTTGAATAATCTTTTCATCCCTAGAGGTTTTGACTTCCTTTTCCCTTCCAGCTTCTTAACCCTCTCTTTCAATTCAGTAATCTTTGCAGCTTGAGAGGTCTTTGTTTTCTCTAAGTCAAGAACTCTTTGTGATAAGCTGGTACAAAGTTCCATCAATTCATTTAGTTTCAGTCTATCCTCACCACTGAGTAGTGGATCATTGGAATGTGTAGGTACACTTCCACATTTTCAGTCTCATCTGTCATAGGTTCTGTAGGACCACTAGGTTGAGAAACTTCAGTGTCCTTCCTCTGTTTTCTTCTAGACTGTTTCTTCTGGGGTTTAGATGTTGATGGTTGAGTAGTAGTGGGTGTATGATGGGAATCAGTTGGTATCTCTGAACCTTCACCTACTTGTTTTTGTGCTTAAACAATCATGGTTGGAAATAAAGGTGTATCCCTAATAGAAAAGTCTTTTCCCTGCCTCTTCATGTTAGCAAAGACCTTCTTAGTGTGAGAAGGTGTAACATAAATATTTTTATGTTTGGACATTCCTGCAACTTGTTTATCCAGGAACACTTGTACAAACTTTGGATACATTAGAAATTTAACCCCACCCTCTAAGTTCTTCACCATATCATCAAAAATGTACTTAGAAAAGTTAAATTTTTGGTTTGTGACAAGATAGATGACAACCGAGGCCATAGTGCCACTAAATACGTTCCAAGCAGTAGTCTTAGCACTAAGGCATTGCAAAATTGTATGGATAAGAAATTTACATTGAGGTGAAAAGAAATCTTTATAGAATGTAAGCTTTTGTGTAAGATTTTCATACCCCATGAGTGTCAGCTTTTTAAAAATTGTATGAGCATTTGGCATACATCTAGTACTTGTGATCTCTAATTGAAGGTATCACTTCCTTAGACTTGTGCTCAGTGATGATCACCTTTTTTTATCCACTAGGGCTTTGAATCTGCACTTTCCTTATAGTTTTCTCCTTTGAGGGTAGTTAGAATTGTTTTTTTTTTATTACTCAAATAATGAGTATTGATTTTGGATTAACCATTAACGCATATTTGATAGGATGTGCGTTTAAAAAATCTACAATTTGCTCGAATCCATCACTTTCAGTGGGTTTATCTAAGAATGCGACCATGTTGTGTGAACTAGCGACCTTTAGGGCAGCCATTGATGTTAGGTTTTGATGATTAACAATGAAATTAAGTTAGGGTTTATGATTAGAGGGTATAACAAAGATTGAAATTGATTAAGTGATTGAAAGAAACCCTCAATTGAAGTATTTATGAAATCCCACTCAACAACGCATTAACTTGAACTTAGCATTACAAGTTACAGCCTAACACATTAAAACTGGCCTAGCAGTTTGTAACCCCAAAAGTAGTAAGTTAGGCCTGGCAGTATCTAATCTTAACCAGTTGTAGAAGTTTTGTTCTAACAACTTAACTCAACACTTGGCAGTAGTAAGTGTATTGTCTAGCAGCATTAACTTTAGTCACCGGATAACTCTAATTTGTTCAAAAAAGCATTTCCATCATCAATTTGATTCTCACCAAGCTTTATTTCTGTTTTATTTCACTATATCTTCAATTCTTTTTTTTTCGCCAATTCACTCTATCTATTTTTGTATACACACAGCTCTTTTATGTTTTTATTCTCATATTTCTTCAATTATTTTTCTCACTGAATCACGTTGTTGTTTTTTGTACCATCCTTTTCTCTTTTTTATTTCAACCAATTCTATCATTCTTTACTCATAAAACATTCTATCTTATTTTATCACAATCTTCTCTTTCTATTTTGAGCTCACATTTCTTCCAATTCTATTTTCAGTTCTTATCTATTTTTATTTCAAAGATCTCTCTTTAAGTTTTATTTCTCAATTTACTATTCTTATACAACCTTATAAATAAACTACCATAAATCACACATATTAATTCTAAATAATACAATTCTATAAAATATCTTCATGCTAAAATTTAATTAACATAATCCCAAAAATAACATATATATTATAAACATTAATATATATAAACTCATATCACAACCCAACAAAACAACCAATTTTTAAAATTTTTTTTTTTTTCCCCCTTTTTTTTTTGGTTTTTCCCCCCCCTTTGTTGTGGTTGGTTTTTGTTTTTTTGGGGGTGGGCCCCCCCCCCCCCCCCCCCCCCCCCCCCCCCCCCCCCCCCCCCCCCCCCGGGGGGGGGGGAGGTTTCAGCATTCTATTACTGCCAATCAGATAATTGAATCTTACTATACATCAAATGCTTTTGTGAGCAAATCTGCATTATTCTGATCTATGTGAATCTTGATCATCTGAATAAGCTTCTTCTCATTGAAATCTCTAATAAAGTGATGCCTAATCTCAATGTGCTTTGTCTTTGAGTGAAAAACAGGGTTCTTCACTATGCAGATAGTACTCTCATTATCAATATGAATCCTAGTCTGCATAAATTTATATCCATAATCCAGTAATTGATTTTGGATCCAAAGCACCTGTCCACAGCAATTAGAAGCAGCTATATACTCAGCTCCAGTTATGGAATTAGCAACCACAGTCTGCTTCTTGCATTGCCATGAAATCAACCTACACCCTAGGAACTGACAACCTCCTGTTGTGGATTTCTTATCTAAACTTGCTCCTACATAGTCACTGTCAGTATATGCCACCAAATCAAGAGGTAGGTGAATCCTTAGGATACCAAAGGCCACTTAAGTTGACCTTTTAAGTATCTAAAGATCCTTTTACGGCATGAAGATGTGATACTTTAGGATTGATTGAATCCTGCACAATAGTTAATACGGTAATACTTAATAATCAGGCCTTGAAGTAAGTTAGATAACATCATTGATCCAAATCATGGATCTATACAAGTGTTTTCTACCACCCATCACCATCTGCATCTTTGAGCAGGCGTATGGGTTTCCGATGGGTGTGTCTTGCTATTTTGACATCATAAAGAGCTAAATTCTTCAAAATCTTAGTCACAACTTGTCTTGACTTATAATAATTCCCATTGCCTTGCTGCTTCACTTGTTGTCCTTGGAAGAAAAGAATGGAGTTCACCTATAGAGCTCATTTGAAACTTCTTATGCATCATCTTCTCAATTCTGGGTAATGACGTCTTTGTAGAGCCCAAAAATATATCATCTATTACACTTAACTAACAGAATATCACTTTGTCCATTATAATAAGAAAGTCTTGTCTATCTTTCTCTCTAGAAAAACTTTGTTAATAAATAGTTGACAAGGTTTTATTCAAGCTCTTGGAGCTTGATTCAGTCCATAAAGTGCTTTCTAACTTTGTATCTCTATTAGGAAAGTCTGGGTCTTTTAAATCTGCGTTGGTTGACAAACATGGATCTTCCTCTTCATCTTTTCCATATAGAAAAGAACTCTTGTCATCTCAGCTGAATACCACACAAAGTCCTTAAATGAGGCAACTAGGCTATAGTATAACATGATGGCTTCTATCTTAGAAGTTGGAGGCAAAAACCTCATCATAGTCTATTCATTCTTCTTGTGTGTATCCTTGTGCAACCATTTGCTTTATTATTAATCATAATACCTCTTGATCTTGCTTGTTCCTGTATACCCAATTTAGGTACCAATGGCCCTTTTGCGCATTTGGTAAAATACATCAGGTCCAAAACCTTGTTGTTACTTGAAACCTCTATAAGCTCCACTCTTGCATAGCTTTTATCCAGCCTGGACTCTTTTAATGCTGGATTTCCTTCTTGGGCTCTTATGATGTGACAAGAAAAACATGAAACAAGCAATTTTAATTAGTCTTTTAAGGTTTCTTATGTTGACTGAACTAATACTAAACAAACCATGTTCTTTCAAATTCTTTGTTCATTCTTTTGTTTGAGGTGCTGACTTTTAGTCTCAATGATTTTGGTTATAACTGGATGATCTTTGTGTTTTTCTTGTAGTTGGATATAGGACTGACCGGCTGAAATGCATCTAAATTGTTCATGTCAGCCTTTGTACCAACATCCTCATCATCGTCTAAATAAACAATATCTTCCAATTCAGGCATATTTAGATCATTTGGAAGTTTAATGCTTGTTTTTAGATCAACAACATTAACTTCTGAGCCAGCAGCATTAACAATTGAACTAACAGCATTAGCATTGTTAGTGTTGTTTCCATCACTAGCAGTATTAATATTGTTAGTGCTGTTAATACCAACATCTAACACTTGATTAACTCTTTGATCCTCTCTTGGCTCCTCTGTACTTGGAACTTCACTATCTTTATTTCCTGGATCTTTAGCATCCTTCTTTTCCTTCCCTTGATGGTTTGAATCCAACATCAGGAGAACTCTTAGAATCTTGAGAGAATAGTGGATCAACAGGCTACATTGGTAGCAGTATGTAATCTTTGCCAAATACTGTCTCCATTCTAGCTTTACCTGTATCATTACATGCTTTTGTACCTGCATTCCATTAGATTGATTCCCTGCAACAAATGGATTATGTTCACAGATTTGTTAGTGCATCTATAGTCAAAGCCAATAGCGGTCCATTTCCTGCAATATTAAGTGTATTCTCACTAAACTGAACATTTATGTTCTCTTCAACTATCCTAGTTCTACTGTTGAATACTTTAAATACTTTGCTATTGGTAAAGTATCCTATAAAGAACCCTTCATCAGCCTTTTCCATTAAATTTACCTAGGTGATCTATGGTATTAAGGATTGTAACAGGACACCCAAATGGTCTCATAAAGCTTAAGGCAGGTTTTCTACCTAGAAAAAGTTCATAAGAGGTCTTCCTAAGTGAGGCATGAAAACTAAACACCCTGTTTTGGACATAACAAGCAGTATTAACTGCTTCATCCTAGAAAGTTGTTGGCAGTTTTGAATCAGCTAGCATAATTCTAGCAGCCTCTATTAGTATCCTATTTTTCCTTTTTGCTGCTCTATTTTGTTATGGAGTCCTAGAAACACTAAATTCCCTCTTAATACCCTTCATTTCACAGAACTGATTCATGACCCTATTCTTGAATTCGGCCCTATTGTCACATCTATTCACTTTCACCCTAATGTCTATTAGATTTTCTATGCCTATTATGAATGTTTTAAGGATTTCACTAGTTTTATCCTTAGAGGCTAAAAAGAAAACCGCGATCTTTAGTGACAAACACCCAAAAAAAACATGTGTGACCATATGTATATCGTCACACATTTTTAGAGTGACCAATACCAGTTTTTATACCAGTGATTTGTAATAGTTGGCTGATTGAACTGACTATTTTGGTCTTACAAGAAGCTCTGTGTTGCTTTCCCTTTTGACAAGCAACACATGTTTGATTAATTTCAAAAAGTTTTGAAGGTAAACCTCTTACAAGGCTTCCCCTTACTAGTTTATTCATTGTTTTGAAATTTACATGTCCAAGCCTCCTATGCCAAAGATTAGATTCATCTGGTGTGGCTTTTGCAAAGAGACAAGTGAGACCTCCTTGAGGAACAACATTCTTTAAGTCAATATTGTACATGTTATCCTTTCTAGGAACTTTAAGCAAAACATGACTTTCATTAGTTAACTTAAAGTTTGGAGACAAGTCAACACATTCAGTATCAGTAAAAAGAACACTATTCTTCGTGTCACACATTTGTAAGACACTGAAAAGGTTAAACTTTAATTCCTTTACAAAATACACATTTTCAAAATCTAATTTACTAGTTCTTATTTTACCTTTCCCAGTAATTTTCCCTCATTTGGAATTACCTCCAAAGGCAACAAATCCTCCATCAATTTCTTCATAATTTGTAAGATATGATCTATTTCATTTCATGTGCCTAGAGCATCCACTGTCAATCACTCCTTTATTCTTCAAATCTTGTTGTGGATTGCCCTGCACATAATAGTAGGAAAATTAGTTTCTTTTGGGGACCCAAACCATTACTGACTTGGATCTGCCTTGTGCATCAACATAGTCAAATCTTTTAAAGGACATTGATGCACTATTTTTTTTGGAGACATGGTCTAAGACTTCTTGTTTTGGTCTCCAAACCCAACATGCTGAGACCTTAACAACATTTCTCTTGTTTCCCTTAACAGCACTAAGAACTGCTTTTGGCCTAGCAGTATTAACTACTGCATTTGGCCTAGCAGCATTAATATTTTTATCATTAACAGTATTAACCCTCTTATTAAAATTACTGTTATTACCTGCTATTATTTTGGTAAAAGGCCTTTTAGCAGTTGAATATGCATTATTAATAACATTTTTCATGGGTCATGCATTATTCACTACTGTTCTTGGTTGAACAGTATTAACTGGTCTAGCATCATTAAGTGAAATTGGGCCAGACCTAGTTAAGACTGTTCTTGGAACCATGTTTCTTTTTCGACTAGGATGAGTTAATTTAGAGAAATTCTGTTTGTTCACCTTTTGAACATTGGTCCAAACTAGTTTTTCAAACCTTTGATTATTATACTAGTTATTGCAATATTTTCTCAAATGTTCAAAAGTACCACACACATGACAAGCTTTGTTGAACATCTCAAAATCATTCCTTAATTTTTGAGACATCTTCTAGTTCTAATTTCTCTTGTTTCCTCTAGGACTAGGTATTTTTTGCCTATTTTTATCAACCGATGTGTTCCTAGGAGATTTTACTTGCTTAGTATACTTAACAAAGTTTATCTTAGCAAAACTAGGTTTATTAAACATCTCGACAGTTTTAATCTTAGGCACATCTTCTTTCTCACTTTCAGATACCTAATCATCAATAATTGGGGCTCCATTTTCTTTCCTAGCATTCTTAGGTTCATTAGTCTCAACAGTAGGCTTTTCAACTACAGACTCATTCACTTCCATAAAATCATCTAGACTAGGATAAACTAAATTAGATTTTAGTGGCATAAAATTCCCAGTATAGAGAGGTGGGATAACATTATACCCTAATCCTGTTTTACACTTATCTATTATCTGACTGTCTAGAAGTTTACTTAGGCTTTTTGATGAATTTTCAAAATTTTGTACTGTAAGTTAAACCTCATCTTTTTCTTTTGTAGCCAACTCTAACTTCCTTTTAAGCTCTGTAATATCTAAATATCTTAAATAGATTTCACGTTTTAAGAGTTTTATATCTTCCACATACACAGACTCATTTTTCTTAAAGATTAATAGTCTATCTTCTATAGATTCTAAACTAGTTTTGTAAGAGACGGCACTTATCCTAGATGTTCTTAAGTCTTTAACTAATTATTCATTTTATTCTTTTAGATCTTTTACACATTCTAAACAAGATGAACAACAATTTGAGTCATTAGATACCTCAGAGTTTATAGAAGAACTTGAACTTGTTAAAGAATAAGCCATGAGAGCAAAATTAGTTGGACCTTTTTCTGCTTGATCACTCTAATCATAGCCAAAGCCATCACACTGAGACACTAAGGTATTTGAAGTAGTTTCCTCAACTGGCACATTCCTTTTGGTAGGCTCCCTATTCCTGATGTCTTGATTCCTGGGTGCCCTGCACTCTCTTGCAAAGCGTCCCATTTTATGGCAGTTGAAACACTCTACCTTGGACTTGTCAAACCCAATTCTTTCTTTGTTGGCCATGTCTAGCTTCCTTCCAGTATTCTTTCTTGTGTAGGCCATGTCTAGCTTCCTTCCCAGTATGCTTAAGAGAATCTTCTTCCCTCATAGTTAGTCAATAGTAATGTTTCCATACCTCAAACTATACTCCAGTCTCTCTCAAGACAGACAGATTGTACATATAGAATTTTAGATCTACAATGTCAAGCTCATGTGGAATACTTGGTTGGCTAGCAAAGAAGGAATAAATCACAACATCACTCAAATTTTTGACAGTTGTTAACCTATCAGCAGCACCCTGAGTGCTAGCAGTATTAACACCCTGAGCAGTATTAACTGCTCCAGTTGTACTGTTTGTGATGCTAGAGGATAAAAAGGACACATTGTGTGAGTTTATGGTTGAGTTAGATGTCTCCTTGACCTCTGATTCATAAGCCTTCAGGTTGTTGAAGAGGTCATTCAAACTCAATGTCTTAATTTCTAGTTTGTTCATCCACACAATAGTATGCATAGTCCATTCTTGTGACAAACTTCTCAAGAACTTCTGATTGATGTCTTCTTGAGGGATAACTTCACCATGCATCTCCAGTTGACTAATTAGCTTTTGAAGCCTTTTATAGGTTTGCTCAATCACTTATGTGCTAGATGCAACAAAGTTTTCATACTGCTATTTCAGAAGATTTTTTTGAGTTTTCTTTGTAGCAGTATTACCTCCAAATCTGTTTTCAATAGCCTGCATCAGTGTCTTAGCATCCTTGTATGAGTTGAATTTTAATTGATGCTCATTAGGTAAGGCCATCAACAGAGTGCTTCTTGCCTTCAACTCTGTCCTTCTTTGTGCCTTTTCTTCAACACTTGTAGGAGGGATAACAGTCTCCTTACCATCAACAGTTTTTGTTACTATGTGTGCATTACCATTTTCTATGATCTCCCATAGAGTGTAATCAATGCACTGTATGTACTGCTCCATCCTCATCTTCCAGAGATCATAGTCACCAGGTTGAAGTATGGGTAGTTTGATGGTTTGAGTATATTGAGAGTCCATTGCTTCTTGAAAAAGTAAATCTTATGTGTAGTAAAGTTTCTTCTTATTCAAAGCTTCTCACATGCTCTGATACCACTTGTTGATCCTAATAGAATAGATCTTTAATCCCTTAGCTTGTATAAGGTATAGTTATGCAAGATAAATCTGACAGAACTATAGTAGAAACTTTGATTGTGAATATCAAAGACTATGCGGAATCTAGTCAATCATACTAAGAAGAATTTCAATGAAACAGTAATGAACAAGATCAACAACAAAATACTTTACCAAACTTTCAGCCTTAATATAATACGAACACTCTTAATAGTGTTAGGGTTTACAAAACCTTGAAGCTACGAATAACACTTTTCTAGATATCTGAATTATATAAACATTATGCCCTAGGACCTCCTTTTATACACCAAAGAGTCTTACAAGGCTTACAATACTTTCCTAAGTTATCATGATCTTCTAAACAAATAACTTATACGAATCTTTTACAAAAATATCTCATACTTATCCCGTAAGTAATCTTGATAAACAATCTTCATCTTTATCCTTTCTCTTGTCTTTATCCTTCTGACAGTAGAAACTCTTCTAGCAATTGTAATCTTTCAGCAGTTGTAACCAGCAGCATTAACTTTTATACCAGCAGCACTAACTGTGTATAAGAGTAGTAACTACTTAGAATATTTTCTTCATTCTTCATCAGAAGTACTAAGTTACACTAGCAGTACTAACTTTATGCTAACAGTTGTAACTTTACTCAAGCAGTACTAACATATACTAGCAGTAGTAACTGGCAGTACCAACTACTTAGCATATTTTTCACTAATATCACTAACAACACTAAGTTATGCTTAGCAGCAGTAACTCTAACCTTAGCAGCAGTAACTTCCAAACAGTTTCAAAAAGTCTTTTAATCCCAACAAAAGGGAAAGCAGCACAGAGCCTCTTGTAAGTCTAAAGTAGAGAACTCAATCAGTCTTCCTTTACATTTGTTGCATATGGACTTGTTTGGTCCAACATTTGTAAAAAGCCTTATGAAGAAAATGTATTGCCTAGTTGTCGCAGATGATTACAGTAGGTTTATATGGGTTTTCTTTCTAGCTACTAAGGATGAGACTAGTGGCATTCTTAAGTCCTTTATAACTGGTATAAAAAATATAGTAGATCATAAGGTTAAGGTGATTAGATGTGATAATGGGACTGAGTTCAAAAATAGAGAAATGAATCAGATTTGTGAGATGAAGGGTATTTTGAGACAATTTAGTGTAGCTGGAACTCCTCAACAAAATAGAGTTGCTGAGAGGAGGAATAAGACACTAATTGAGGCTGCTAGGACTATGCTAGCTAATTTTAAGTTGCCAACTACTTTTTGGGCAGAAGCAGTTAATACTGCTTGCTATGTGCAAAATAGAGTGTTAGTAGTTAAGCCTCATAACAAGACCCCATATAAACGTTTTCATGGTAGAACACCAACTTTAAGTTTTATGAGACCATTTAGGTGTCCTGTTACTATTCTTGATACCATAGATCACTTAGGCAAATTTGATGGTAAGGCTGATGAAGGTTTCTTTGTTGGATACTCTTTAAATAGTAAAGCATTTAGAGTATTTAATAGTAGAACAAGGATAGTGGAAGAAAAGTTGCATATTAGGTTTAGTGAGAGTACACCTAATGCTGTAGGTAGTGGCCCATTTAGAAACATAATCGACAGCGACTAAGATGAATTCGAATTTATATGATTTCGGGAATGGTCCCATAAAGTCAATACCCCATATGTCAAAAACTTCACATACTTGAATGCTATTTAAGGTCATTTCATCATGTTTGGATATATTCCCTATTTTTTGACATGCTTCGCAAAGGCGAACTAGAGTATGAGCTTCTTTAATGATTGTTGGCCAGTAAAAGCCTGAGTCTAATACTTTTTTAGCTGTGGTGTTTGGTCCATAATGTCCACCAGTAGGTCCATAGTGACATTAATTAAGAATGGTACGAGTTTCTAGTCCTGAGACACAGCGTCTGATCATACCGTTTGGACATACTTTGAAAAGATAAGGATCTTCTCAGAAGTAGTTTTAAAGTCAGAGAATAATTTGTTCTTTTGTTGGTACGTCATTCCCTTAGGTATAATATCACATACCAAATAGTTGGCAAAGTCTGTGAACCATGGTGTGTCTTTGGTGGTTATTTCCATAAGAGTTCATCAGGAAAGTCATCGTCGACATCACTGTCATCACTTGTCTCATCATTATCAATCCGAGATAAATGGTCAGCGACAACATTTTCTATACCTTTTTTGCCTTTTATTTCGATATCAAATTCATGTAATAACAGTATCCAGTGTATAAGTCGTGGCTTAGCATCTTGCCTTTTGAAGAGGTATCTTAAAGCTGAGTGATCGGTATAGACAACAGTCTTGGATAATATCAAATAGGGTCAGAATTTGTCAAATGCAAAGACTACAGCCATTAGTTCTTTTTTAGTAACGGTATATTTTTGATGAGTTGCATTATGGGTTTTACTTGCAAAATAGATGCGGTGAAAGTGTTTACCATCTTTTTGTCCTAAGACCGCTCCAACTACGAATTCACTTGCATAACACATAAGCTCAATTGGAAGATTCCAATTCAAGCTCACGATCATAGGAGTACATGTTAGTTTTTCTTGTAATGAATTGAATGCTTTTTGACATTCATCATTTAATTCGAATGGAGTATCTTTTTCAAGCACCTTGGTTAAAGGATGGGCAATTTTTTAGAAGTCTTTGATGAAACGTCAGTAGAAACTGGCATGTCCTAGAAAACTTATAATGCCTTTGACATTAGTAGGGGGTGGAAGCTTAGAGATTACGTTGATTTTAGCTTTGTCAACTTCAAGGCCTGCACTGGACACTTTGTGTCCAAGTATAATTCCTTCTTTAACCATGAAGTGACATTTTTCCCAATTAAGGACAAGATTTGCATCTTTGCAATGTTGATGCATTTTATCGAGATTATTTTGATAGTTATCGAAGGAGTTTCTAAAGACGGAGAAATCGTCCATGAATACTTCCACGGATTCTCCGATCATGTCATGAAAGATAGCTAGCATGCACCTTTGAAAAGTAGCGGGAGCATTACATAAATCGAAAGGCATTCGCCTATAAGCGTATGTTCTGAAAGGGCATGTGAATGTTGTTTTTTCTTCGTCCATGGGATCGATTGGTATTTGAAAATATCCAGAAAAACCATCAAGGAAACATAAATATTTTTTCCTATGAGTCTTTCTAACATTTGATCCATGAATGGCAAACGAAAGTGGTCCTTTGCGGTTGCTTCATTGAGTTTACAATAATCAATGCATACTTGCCAACCCGTAATCGTTCTTGTTAGCACAAGTTCATCTTTTTCGTTTGTGACTACTGTAATACTACCTTTCTTGGGTATACAGTAGATGGGACTTACCTAAGGGCTATCGGTGATTGGATAAATAATACCAGTGTTGAGAAGTTTAACGATTTCTTTTTTAAAAACTTATTGCATGTTTCGGTTTAATCGTCTTTATTTTAAAACAACTGGCTTTTTGTCTTCTAAGAGTTGAATTTTATGCTTACAAAAAGACGCATAGATTCCAGGAATGTCTGTTGTTTTCCAAGCAAAGGCTTACTTGTGTCTTTTTAAAACAGAGATGAGCTTATTTTTATTTTGCTTAGAAAGTTGGGATGATATGATTATAGGAAGAAAAGAGGGTTCTTCCAAGAATACATATTCAAGATGATTGGGAAGAGGTTTAAGTTCATGATCCGAAGGAGGTTCTTCAATAGATGTCTTAATTTTATAATCGGTGTTAAAGGTGATCCTTATTATTATTATTATTAGGAGGAAAATTTCATTTTCAACTAGCCCAAAAAAATATCGAAATGCGATCCTATCCTAAACAAATGTTTCTTCCAAAATAACCTATGTTGCCCAGAATTATAAACAGTTTTCCATAAAAGTAACAATAGGTTTTGCCCAAAAAATATGTACTTTATTACTATTAAAAAAACCACATTTTTTAGGCAACCTTATCTATTTTTAGGAGCAACTGTTTGTACTTCAGGGCAACCTTAACCAAATTTTATGAAAGGGTTAGGATTGCATTTCATTTTTTTGGGCTACAAATGGAATTAGCTTTTATTATTATTATTATTATTATTATTATTATTATTATGTTATTATTATTTTATTTTTAATTTTTTATTACTATTATACGTTTTTAACGTTTTTGTACGTTTTGATACGTTTTCATTCGTTTTTATAGATTTTTATCAGTTTTTGTGGGTTTTCCGTTTTTGTACGTTTTACGTTTTTGTACATTGTTTTTCGTTTTTGTACGTTATCGGTGTGTTTATAAATACGTTTTTAATACTTTTTAGATACATTCGTTTTTTCTTTCTAACTTTTTGTACGGATGAAAACGTATAAAAGCGGACAAATCAGAAAAAATACGTACATATTATACGTTTTCATCCATTTTTGTACGCTTTTTTTCTGATTTGTCCGCTTTTGTACGTTTTTATTCGTTTTTCGTTTTTATCTGTTTTTGTACGTTTTCATCCGTATAAAAACGTAGAAAAAAGGAAATGTATTAAAAAGTATAAAAACGTACAAAAACAGAAAAACAATGTACAAAAACGTAAAACGTAAAAAACGGAAAAACACACAAAAACTGATAAAAATCGATAAAAACGGATGAAAACGTATAAAAAACATATCAAAACGTACAAAAACGTTAAAACGTGAGAAAGCGTACAAAATAATAATAATAATAATAATTAAAAAATAAAAAAACTCAAAAAAAACAAAAAAGTTTTTAAAAAAGAAAAAAATAAAAATATTTGCAAAATACATCCCTGTGGTAAACTTTTCGGTTTCTACAAAATACATCCCTCGTCAGAAGATAACGAATTTTTTTTTCCATCGTTCGTCCATCAAATGGATTGAAGAATATGCAGAAATCTATAACACAAAGAAACTATAAGAAATCTTAGAGAGAGAAAGTGGATAGGAGGAATGGTAATCAAGTGAGAGAAAAATAAAGAAAGAAATAGAGATTAGATTATGTGTGAAAGAACCAACCAACCAACACCCTCTTCATGTGTGGAGAGGGTATTTATACATCATAGCTAACTGGCCATGGGCTTTAGTAATGGGCTTTCCTTGTGTCTTTGGCCCGGTTAGCTTACTAACATTACATTGGATTAATCTACGAGCTATGACTAACTATATTGGTATGACCGAATACTTTGTCTTGTTTCTAACAATCTCCCCCAAAGTGGAGGTCACTCAATTTACAAAAACATTAAACCTAGCATATTATGCTTTTGACTTTAGTCCTTGAGCTCGTAATCTTATAACTCAATCATTAGCTTGTGATATGTTGTAGTATCATGACTTTAGGCTTGACTTGCATCGTTATTTGATATAAACATGATCTAGAGCACTTAACCAATTCATTAGCAAATACAATTCCCCCTTTATCATCATCTGTGATTTTTCTATCGTGTTCACATGTACCTTCAGACCAACATGCTCAAGAAAACTGTTCTGATAATAAAAAAGCGTGTGAGCTATCTTTCTTGATATTCTTTAACTTTAACACTTTGTCACTTTATGGAAGACGTACTATATCAACATGATACTTCGTCGCTTCAAAAAAGACGCACTACTACAAAAAATCTCATAGAAACCGGTTAGAATAGCTCATGGAGAGTGGTTTAGCAACCACTCTAGGCGAGGGGTATTTCTATAACCAAAACATATAGAAACCGGTCACACAACCGGTGTCTAATGTGAGCATCAAAACCAGTTTGCTAATAAGAACCGGTGTCTGCAACCTGTGTCTACAAGTCTGTATTATAGAGTAAAAAGACCAGTTTTTATATAATAACCAGTCTTGGTAAGAATTTATTTTTTTTAAAATGATTTTTGTTTTTGCAAAAAAAATATAATTCTTATAATTATAGAATATACAACTAAATTAAAGTGCATAAGTCTTGATACATGTCAATGTAACCAACTACATCATATCAAATCGTCTCAACTTGACTCAAACTAGTTTAACTACTGTAATAGTTAAGCTATAAATGAATTCAGTAGCAGCGAGCTCGCCCTTTTAAGGATCCAACAACTTCAACAATTTCGATTGCAACCCCTACCTCCACAAATGTTTAAATATGACATACAAACAATGCAAAATCCAAATAAAAGCACAAAACTTGAAATTAAAGTTATGAGAAATTATAACCGGATGAGTAACGATCCTTCATATAGCATACAAATCTAAGATCTATGCTTAAAGTCATTTATCTTGGTTGATAAGCGTCTATAGGCTTGAGCCAATTATATTTTTCCCTATAAGGATATTATCTTGTTGAATTTGGGTATAACATAGATTCCTCTAATTAAACCCTAAGGCCCGCTAAAATATTTTCAGATCGAGACATTTTTTTTCCATCTTATAATAATCAAAGGTGACAATTTTTCCATTAACAAATAAGCCAGTTTGGTCCCATACACTAATCGGGCAAAATTACGAAATATTTTAATTGGTGTTTTTGGTTACGATTCCGCCTGAAATACCTTATGTGTCCTATTTCTAAAGTGTAATAACTAACTAATGAGTTAAAAAATATATTACAAGATAAGGGTTGATCCGCAAAGGTGTTAAAAATGGACCAAGGGTATTAACGACCAATATTTTAATCATTTTGAAATAATACCTCAGAAAAGGATACTTACAATGGAACAGCAGAGCACTATTACAATCATGGGTGGTGATCCATAGTAGCGTTAGTCTATAACCATAGTGACACCAGATTAAGTAAACTACACACCAATGTGGTTCAATGAAGCCGCCAAGAAACCTGGGCAGAAAAATCATTTGGACTTGCTCATGAGAATATAATATATAAAATATTCATCAAGTAACAAACTTTATGAGGTTTTTAAGCTTTACCTTGAGGATATTAGATTTGAGGATATCATATATACTAATTGTGAACCTTGAAGCACCGTACATATGGGAATAGCATGAATACGTTCATCACGACTACGTATACCGTTCCGGGGGATATGACATTTAATGAATACTACAAAGCTTAATTAAAAGTCAAACTCTTAATAAAATACTAAATTGGTAAATAAGAGACACATTTCACATTTTAAAGAATCACATGTTGCAAAATAAAAAACTATTATACAACCACCCCGCCTTCATGAAAATTGTAATACATTGCAATATGGGATATTAAAGATAAGTATAGCATTCCTTTTTCTCTATTTCCACAATAGGTTTCCTACTTTAAAACTATCTTCTTTTCCTCAAATATCAACAAATTTAATACTTTATTCTACAATCCTATAAACTAATGCTTTAATCAAAATTTCAGTTACCTTGATGCCAATACATCCATTCACGTCAAGTGTTGTAATTGTGTTTGAGCAGGATTTCGAGAGGGCTTCTAAGCACTTTATCAGTTACCCTAACAATTCCAAACAAGCTGCATATTTTTCAACTGTCAATAATAGAAACCATGACAAGTAGCCTGTAGCATAATAATTTTTGAAAATAGATTTTATAAAAATATCTAAGGGCTCAAATATAGTATCCAGATGAAAGCTTTAACACAACAAGTAGAGATTACAAGACATGCGGGTTGAGGGAAAACATTTTTAGGGTAAAACGAGGGCAGTTTAAAGGTTGAGCCGCAAACACTATGTACATTAACTTTTTATATTTTTTTAAAAGTTAAAACCTTTGAAACATTAACAGTTAAACGGTATCATTATTATGAAAACTAAACTTTAAATAAAAACAAGTCCTTTAAAGAGTTTACGAGGTTGTAAGCACTAGCGAAAGACTAAACTAACACAAAGTCAGTCGTATACCTGGGTACCATAGAGATCTAAGAACTTGAGATGGGCCAAAAGGGATACTTTCTTATAAGCTTCATCTGTAAAGCTAAACAAAATAAAAATAGAAGTCTATATTAATCACGTTGTCCAGAAGTCATGGTTGAGTCAACATTTCAATTTGGTCAAGACAATTCTACATGGTACCTTGAAAGTGCATATAGATTTAAGTTTTTTAGACCATAGCATTTGACCATTACATGCTGCAAACCCCCCATCCATTATCTTGATACATCTGCATAATCCAGGATCCAAAAATCAAATTGTTTCTTTTTCAAAATTATCAAACTTGGAAATTTTGAGTTTTGGTGTTATATTGGTCTTTAGATATTGTGTATGTGTAGAAACTCAAAGAATAACATACCGAGTGATACCTAGTGACTCCAGATGTCAAATAATAACTACATCCATAACCGCGTCTATGCAAACCTTATCTGATTACCCTGTTAATTACAAATAATTATACATAAAAAATAGTAATACAAAAAACGAACAGCTAGAATCAACAAGTAAACCAATGATACCATAACCTGCCAAAAACAAGCCTCTTAAATAATTGATTCTTCCATGTCCAAACTATTGTTTTCACTATGTTCTATGTTAATGTAGTTTAAATCCCTGTTTCCCACAAAAAAATGTTGTTTAAAACAAATCATATTAATTGTTCTTACTGTCTTACACTATAATCAGATGAGACCTAAGAGACCAGTGTTGAGGAACCCAAAGAAACAATAGGTTTTAATCAGACTTTTGTGATTTTTTAAGGTATCAAAACGTGACTTATGCAAGTCAAATCCAATTAGTCTTGCAACAGTTAAGCGATTATTTACAAGTTTTCAATTACTTGAAATCGTTTAAAAGCAAACATTGTTACATATTACTAGTTTTCATATAATCAATAAAATTTTGAAGTCTGTCTTATACTAAACACATAAGCAGAAAAATGACAATTTATGCATAAAAAACATTATTTGATAAACCTAAATCCAACCCTAATACAATTTACCAACGCTTATTTTCAGAAATTAACCTAAAAAGAAACAACAATTGCATATCAAAATTAAAGTAAGAAGAAAAAAAATACCATTTGATGTGCTCAAACTCAGATGACTGGCCCAAATTGAGCTTGGTTGTGATGTCAGAGGTGGATGGTGGTTTGGGATTTGATATGATAAAAATGATTGTGGTTAATAACTTGTCAAACAACATCATATATCAAGAGGGGTGGTGGTTAGGGTTCGATTGGCGGGAGTTTGAGAGTAGAGGTGGATGATCGTGGGGCGGTTATGGTTCAATTGGCGGTAAAAATTGGGGGGGAATTTTGGGGAAGAACAGGCAATGGAAGTTTTTTTTTGTTAGCTTATATGCCGTTTTATTTCAGTAAATATAAATAAGTACTCAGTAATCATTTTTTAGATTAGGTAGAAGACAAATAAAAATTATTTTATAAGCCTATGATATTTATTTATTTAATTTGGCTATGTTTTTTTGGTTTGGTTGTTGCGCCTGAAAAAATAAAAAATGTAAACCAATAGTTGGATAACAATATAGAAAAGGTATATTAGTGCTAAATTGAGTTATAACTTCGTTTTTAAATTATTTTATTACCTACTCGTCATTCTTGTTGTCCTTTTTGATGATTCCATCTTAAAGTAAATCAATATCATCAGAATTTCGATCGTAAAACTGGATGCCACTAGAAAATGGAGGTAGCTCGTCAAGCTGATTATAGTCGTCCTCTTCCACAACATCATCAACACCAACTATATTTCGTTTGACATGCATGACAATGTGCCATCTCTTGTCTTTTAAGTCCTCAACGAAAAATACTTGGGTGGCTTGGTTTGCTAGAATGAACGGGTCTTACACAAAATATGTTATCTCTAGGTTTTCTTGAGCAATTATCGTGGTTTTAGTTTATTTTTCTGTAAACATTTATGATGTGTTTTAGCTTTTACTTAAGTAAACAACTATTTCTCCGAAATAAGATACGCCCGTGAATGGAGTCGTTGTGGGTAGGGATGTTAATCGGGTTGGGTTGGTCGGGTTCAGGTCAAACGCGAAACCGACCCTATTTCAACTCGGGTTAGTTATATTCATGCCAAATAGGGCCGGGTCAAATCAGGTCAGGTCAAGCCAGGTTCAGGTCTCTACCATCATAGTCACATTATTTAGTACAATAGTTAAAATCTCAAAAAGTCACATTATATAAATTCCATAATGAGAAATTTTAGGGTGTGACCAGTTAAGTAATTTCTTTTTAAATGGGTCCATTAAGACCGTTTTCTAAAAGAGAACCAGTGTCTAGAATGAGAAATAAAATTACAAACCGGTTTTCTTAAGAAAACCAGGGTCTTTGCATATGTTTTAAATCGGTCCCTTCAAAAGAACAAACCCTTCTTTTTTTATATTATAAGACTTGGTTTTTTTATCTAATACCAGGTGGTCTTCTATTTAATTCTAACTATAGGGACTAGGTTATTATAGAACCCCTATCTATTAGAGGTATGTATATGATACATTGTGTAGTAGTGACGTATGGTATCAGAGTAGCAGAAGTCTTGAAACATGTAATTGAGCTTTCAGGATGTCTTTTTGAATGTCGGTCGAGTATGAGAATGCGGTTGTGAATCTGACTCGTCCACGTCTAGCTGCTGCAATCATCGGGAATACCTGCAGGTTTAGGTTAGTGATAATCAATAGATATGGACGAAAGTGTCTTTGTCACTTCGTCTAATACGGTTGCAATAACCACGGTTCCCCGTTGATCAGTATAAATACTGCCTGTGATCAGATAGAATTCAAAAGAATCTTCATGACAGGGTTTCGCAGCTGTACTAGCCGTTCTCATTACCAGAACGTCTCAAAGCAGACAACACGGTATGAGTGAACTAGTGAGTTACTATCTCACCGATTGAAATAAAATTGATTTGAAAATCAATCGATGTGTCACTTGTTAAAGTGTTTTTACGTCACATCGAGAGTTTTAAGCATTTCAAAATTCATCAATCGTCAATTTATTTCCTGGAACAGTTGATATAATATAAAGCGCACCCTTCGTTTCTCTTTCCCCATTTGTATCACAACATGATTCGTATAGATCGCACAAGTCACCTACCGCATGAGCTTGATTGAAATGTTGGCACAAGCAGATTTCCATCTCACGTGAATACTATAAGTATCACTCGGATGTTCAGAAAAAGCCCAAGGATACACGTAGGACTCTTTATATATTTCTTGTTATTCACATTGTATAAGATAGCAAGCATAATTTTGACAAGTGTCCTAATGAGATTTATGGATGATCTTTTTTGGCTCTAGACTCAATAGTGCACTTTGGTTTAATACAACTAACTCGGGAGTGAAGAAAGTGATATAAATTCGTGTAATCTCTGTGAGTAATAAACAAAAATCTTTGAGATATTCTGAGTGGCTAAGAGGTTGTGCATTGCATCACTGGGTCCATGATGTCAAACTTCAATGTCAGCAATCATCTTTGTGATTCTCGACAGCATATGTATTGGACCCGGTTTCCTGCTAAGTAGTAAAGGAGGGATTCTTTCTTTCAACTCCTTTATTTTAACTTTTCTTTTTAATTCTTCAACCCCTTCACTGCTTATCGAGACTTCATATCTAGTAGCTTGTTATGTTTGTTCCAGTACTAGCTCTATCTTAGTTGGCACGTTTCCCTTAATCTCACTTTACTCCTTTTTTCATACCTAAGGACTTCTACACTATCTAGTGGAATATACCTGGGTAAATCCCTCCGGTTCTGGCTGGATCATGGGAATGGATACCTAAACTTAACCACCTTATAACTCCAATGCAGTAATATAAATGGTCGGTCTTTGGTACTTCCACACTTCTGCCATTACTTAACCATTTGCTCCCCCTTTATATGTGCATCGATTAATCGAAAGAGTTTAGCACATATGTGGGAAAGCGTACACTTGAGATTATAAAAATCACATTATTAGCCATATATTTTAATCACATTTTCTCCCCTTATCAAAAATGTTAAATCTTTTGATATTTTGGATATCAATTGATTCAAATATTCATGGTTTTGGGGAAAATGTCCAATTATTAACAAGCCGATAATTGGAACACTTAATGCTCCTCCTCAAATTATGAGAGAATTATATGGTGTTTGAGTATATTAATTTGAAATTTTTTGAATTTACTAAGAAATTCTTGAAAATTCATACTCAAACACTATATATGCGTACTTTTAAGTCTACACTACATATATACATATTCACAAGTTTATAAAATATACAAAATTACCTTAAGATGACGAACAGAATATGACAAAGTCATATTGTTCGTTGAAGTAGCCGAAGGTCAGTTCCATAGTACCTTCCACCAACAAACTTTTCAAGACTCCTCATCAACCTTCTTTCTTTCAAGTGCTTGTTAATCACCTTGATCATGATATTAGCTCTTTTCTTCTCTAATGTACTCCATCTTTTCTTTGGCAGGTACTCCATTCGGATATTCTTTGTTATGTCATCTAACGAAGTTCGAACCCCAATTAATGTCCTATCACTGAACTTGTAAATTTTATCTAATCGCATCAACCTGTTTCTCCCATTGTTGTCGACATAAATGAATCCTTGAGGGTCTTGGTATGGAGTGTACGAGTCTCTTTTCCTGATGCTGGATATGGTAGTTTGTGGCTTGGTCACGTTGATCTTTTTCTGGTAACTTTTAACTCCTAGTTTAAGATCTTCGACTCGCTTCTGAATAACCAAGCTTCTAGTGAACATTCCTAATACTATTGCGAAGTCAGAAACGTCATCGCCCGAGAGATTTCTAAGCCGATTCTAAACAACAAGGAGAAGCATGTCTTCAATGTCATTGATACGAAGACCTGGAAAGTCGCCTTCCTTGGATCTATAAAGGTCATTGTCGGCTCTTCTTACAACAATCTCTTTCAGATACACATACCCATGTTTCCTCATTACCTTGACCTGAGTTACCGCCATAATACGTTTCATGAAATATACATCATGTCTTGATTGTAGGCCTCATGCATACCCATAGAAGGACTTACGTTGTTCTCACCAATGTGAGATTCCCCATAATGCATGTTTATCATAGGCAACTTTAACAGGAACCCATATATTTGGAACCATGTCTTCAATGCCTGGAACATCATATTGAGCTGTCTTTGTCTTTGTGAGAGAAGTCGTGTTGGTCATAGTCGAAATACCTCCTTGCAGATACTTGAGATCGTTGTTGAAGAAGTAATCAACAGGTACTTTTTGACGATTTCTACTCATAACTAAAGGAAGGGGTTTGGTAAGATCAAATAGATAGTCACCGCCTTTAGGATTTTCCCAATCAAGTTTTTCTGAAAGAGCCTTGTAACATTCTTCAAAATCATATTCCAACTCAGCATAATTGGAATGTATGCCTTTGAGATGTCTGAACGCTGGTCCTAACAGTGTTTCTTGATTAAGATTGTTGATTTTCATGTCATTCATGATGAATGCAGAGAAGTATATTGGAGTGCTCATTAATTAATCAAAGGTCTTTGATGGTTTATCATCAGATGATGCAAGAGTCATTAACAAGCTTTGGTTTTGTCCTTGTTGTGGAGTCTTGTCAACATTCCAATCAGGATTAGAAGGTTCTCGAGGTCGTGTAGGTTTGGTGAACCAATCACATTTAGATTTAACCTTCTCATTGGGTTCTACATCATCATTACCCAGGTTCTCCTCTTGATCTTGTGGCATGTCTGAATCTGCAACCTCAAACTCTGGTTCCTCTAACTGAACAGACTTTCCAAAAGATTTTGATTGAGACTTTTCGCCTTTGGATGAGCCAGACTGTGATTCTTTAGCTTTAGGACCTGTTGCTGGTGTTCCATCCTTTCCAGTCTTACTCTTCTTCAACCCTCGGTCTGATCCAGCAGAAGGGTCTTCAGCTTTGTCTTTTTGGCTTCTCTTCAACGAATACACTTTACCATAAGTAGAGAAGATAGCCTTGTCGAGATCATATGATTTTTTTCAATCCTTCATAGCATTCTCTGTGTTCAGAAGCTGCCAGATAAGATTCACTTTTTTCCATTTTGTCTATAATAATCTTCTTCAACTCAAATTCTGTAAGTGTTGCAGCCGCCTCATATGATGATTGTGGTTGAGAAGACACTTTGGCTAGAACAGTGTCTTCAAGTGACTCCTTAACCATCTTTTGGATCACCAGGGGGCAAAGTTAGACACTTCCTCTGGCAGAATCTGAGGCAGTTGATTCTGAACTTGTTTTGTGATCCTTATAGTTAGTGACCCCGAAAAGAAGTTCATGAATTCATATATGGTTGCTCCCAGTCTTGCATCTAGATGATCGTCAACTAAAGTTGTCACTTGAGTACAGAGAGGATCCTTTTTTAGCTCGGCAACTTCTTTTTGCAATGCTGTGAATCTATTGTTGAATTGGAAGACTGATGTGAAATTGGGAAGTGCAGATTGAGGATTCGTAGCTTCAGTTGTTGGTGGTGGTGTTGGTGTTGATTGTTGTGGTGGAGAAGTAAAGGATGGTAAAGATTGTGGGATGACAGTAGAGAATGCTGGCAAAGAATCAGAGATAACTAAGACTGGTACTGTAAGGAGTGTGGGTGTTTGCTGGCTTGGTACTTCATGATGGACGTGAACATCTATTGGAGAAACAATTTCAGCATCTATATGGGGAATATCTGAGAAGTTTAAGAATTTAGTCGCCAAGTCAGATAAATGAGAAGAGCTGGTAACTGGGACTTCAGTCTTCTGTGGAATAGTAGAAAGTGTCACATGAGCATCTTTTAAGACTTGTAAGATCTCCGGATTTTCATTCCCTTGTTAAATGTTAGTCATTGCAGCATCGGTACCTTCCTTTTGAACAAATACTTTAGCAAAATCAACTGGTTCATTCAGTTGTATATCCACATTATCGTATAGCTAACTTGTAGTGTAATCCATCTCTTCATCTTCATCACCTTCTGCTTTATCAGTAATCTTTAATTCATCTTCATCATCAGAATCATTGGACGGGGTTTTAACAAGTTCATCCTACACTTATTCTTCATCTTCTTCATTTTCGTCTTGATCAGATTCGGAACCTGATTCATTCTCATCAGTTTAATGTTTGGAATTGACTCATTTTCATTGTCTGATTAGGTTTTTTCATCATCAAATTCTTTCTTTTGATCACTCTCTTCACCACTTGACTCTTGTTCATTTTTGCTATCATCTTCATCATATCCCCAAGATTCAGCTTCACTTTCAGATGATTCTTCTTTTGTCACATCGAGAACCCCTGGTTTAACACCAGTTCCTTCACTTGTAATAGAAGGTTTGATTTTGGTAGCACTTGGAGCAGTTTTGGTAACTGTACCAGATCCACTTGGATGAGTCTTGTGAAAATCCCTCATACTCTTCTTTCAAACTTCTTCAAATTGAGTATCTTTAGTTAAAGCCACTTGAGAGAGTAATTCAATTCCTTTGCCTCGAGTAACATCCACTTTTTCCTTCTTCTTAGACACTGGTATCTTAGGAGTTTCTCTAATAACAACACCTTTTTCTGGATCTTTAGTAGTCTTCTTTGAAGGTCTTTTTACTCTCTTTGACTTTCCCGTAGGTTCTTCAATTGAAACTGGGACATTAGTGAATTTAGGAGAGGCTGGCTTCTTGAACTTTCATTCCTTTTTAGGAGGTGTAGCTCCTGAAGCAAAACCAAGGTAAGTCTTGTATGCTTTGGTTTCCTTCATCTCAGGACTAGTTAAAGAATCAGGAAGTATAGCACAATAGATTTGAGTTTCTTCTTTTACAGAGACAAATCTTAAAGTATTAATCAAATAGTCATCTTTGGAGGTGTGCATCCTGATCTTGTTTCTCCTGAAGAGTGTCTTGTCTTGAGTAAGGAAGTAATGAATGATAACTTTGGTGAATCGAGGGTAGTACATCTTCTCTTGCTTTTTGTAGGCTTTGTTGTCAATCTGGTAAATGAAGTCTTCCCAAAGAAGTTCAACATAGTCCACATTCTTTTGATGGTACATACCCCAAAGGATTTGTGCTCTGGAGAGACGAAGCTTGTCCAGACCAATTGTCTTTCCAGATAAACTTCTGTTAATGAGAGCAGCAAAAGTTCTCCAGGGTTGATGCATCTGATCAACAACATCATTGAGTGAATGGATTTCCCAGTGTGACCAAGATCTCTTAAGAAAGACACAATTTTTTCATCAGTAGGAAGTGCATCAAAGTCTTGACCCTGTACTCTAGGGCAGATCTTGAAGATATCTCTAAAGACTTCCAGATTGAGTTTAAATCTCTTCCTTTTGTCTAGCTTGATTCTGTAGAAAGTGTCATGCTTGTAAATAAAATCCCAGAACTGATTCATGTAGACTTCTGGAACATCTGCAGTGATGAGAAATGCAGAGTAGCATTGAGTGAGAGCTAGAGCATCCAGAACAACTTGAAATGTAGGCTCTCTTTGGATCTTTCCAGGATTGAGTCTTCCATTGCATTTTCTAATGTCAAGTCTTTTCTCCTTTGAAACAAGTTCCAGATCGAGTTTGGTTTGTTAAGCAGTAATGAAAGACATGATTCTGCTAAGATTTGTCACATATAGTTCATATACAAGCAAATATATATATCACTAAAAGACACAGCAAGACTGATTTACACAAGGAGTTATGAACACACAGATACTAGGCACAACATTAACACACATGAGACAAGGAGAAACACATAATCAAACAACATACTAACTATAGAAAATTTATGGAAATCAAGGCAAACACTAAAGATTTCTAAGGAAAAACTAGACCTAAATTAAAGACTAAGTGATAAGTTAAGGTTTAATTATGCTTAGGTTTGGTTATAAGATTAGATTACCAAGATAACAAGATTAGTTCTTTTATAAAACATCCTGTATAAATCGCCTATTATAAGCGTATAACTCGCCTGTGTTAATCCTATGTGTATAGTTCGCCTATACATATGTGTATAGTTCACTTGTTGTTAAGCCAAGTGTATAATTCGCCTGAGTAAATGTGTGTAATTCGCCTGTGTGAATTCAAGTGTATAACTCGCCTATGTAAAAATGTATAATTCGCCTGTGTACACGCAAGTGTATAACTCGCCTACATATTTTCATGTATAGTTCGCCTGTTTTAATTTATATGTATAGCTCACCTATGAAATAGTGTATAGTTCGCCTGTTCAAATTATACACCAACATATTTCAACTTATCAAGCAACACTATCCATCTTAACTTGATCTCTTAGCATCTAGGAAACATTATAACATCTTTAACTTATGAATTAACCACTTAAGTCTTGACTTATGACTTTTTTGACCCATAAGAACATGAAAAACCAAAGATATTCAAATCATCACATACAAGCATGTTTAAGAACACTCAAATGCATACAAACAATCATTATAGCAATTCTAAACCTAAACCTATGAACTTTTCTAAGTTCTTGCCCATTTTTTAACTAGTTCGACATCAAGAATCACTCACAACATGTGAATGTGTTATCCCCATTAAAAACTGATATGGGTACAACATCTAGACCCCTATAGAACCAAAACCCCTCAATTAATTTAACTATTCATCCACTTTTTAAGGTGTTACAAGTTAGGTTGATTTTAAGGATTTTTCGAGTAAATTCCCATAATTAGGTCTGATATATGGAGGATATAACATTAGGACAAGTGTACCTTAAGATTAAAATGAAGATAGAATGAATTCTTGAAGGTTTGAAAATCAATCAATGGAGGTTCAAGGTTGTAGAGTGTGTTCGTGTGTGTGTAACAGACAAGGAGTGGTGTTTATGTTCAAATCTTTTAAGGTTTTGGCATAAATGCCCCCTAAGGTTTACTAGAGCTTCCAATTTCTTAATAAACTTAACCTAGGGATTAATTAAGTTTCGCAAATAGCAAAACTAGCCCCTAAAGTTTAGTTATCAAGATAAGGACTCATATTTTGCAGTACTACCCTTAAAGAATTAACCACATAGCAAATAAAGTCTGATTGAGTTAAAATTAATTAATCCCCCTTTAATTGTTCACCCTTTATTGTTTAAAATATTTTTCCGATTAACAAATGAATAATTATGAAGAAGATATTTGACAATTTATCCTCCTCAAACAATGACCCGTTTTCTATTTAAATAGTTGTAGTCGTTGTTTGAGTGGTCAAATGTCTTTTGAAAATGATTTTTCTGATGAATTCCTGACGATGATTATATTATTTTTTAAAATCAACACCCTAAAAAATAAGATTTCTCTTATTTAGACACATAAGCGCACTGATACGTACACTTATGAAATATAGGAAGCACGGGTTGTGATGCAAAGTAATCACAAGCCTTTGCATGGTTATAAAGTAGACCATGCATGAGAATAAATTCCCATTATGAGGTCAAGTTTTCTTTTTGAAATACATGCCTTTAAGATGATGACCGAGTTGCTATCTGAAATAATAGCAAGCCATTTTTGGCATATTTTGAACTTCTGCTTGAACTTCATTTACAGCCTCGTATCATTATTAAATGACATTACCTTAGGCCGTAAATGTTATTGATTTTCAGAAGACATACCATAGATACATATTTTTATATTTTTTCTGATATATTTAATTTTTAATTTTCTTTTTTTGAAAAAATTATATAAAAGAAAAAATATTTTTGTGTTTTTATGTTTGCTTATGTACATAAGATACAGGATATGAGTTACCACCATTACTCATCCGTTTTCTCTGCCATATGTTTCAACGTTTCTGGAGACATGCTTCTCATACTGAGCTTTTAGATTAAGAAGTTGAATATTTCTCTTGGCAAGGGTTTGGTGAAGATGTCAGCCAGTTGGTATTTAGTCCGGACAAAGTATAGCTTCACGATTCCATTTTTCCACTTGCTCCTTTATAAAATGGTAGCGAACATCGATGTGCTTGGCTCGTAAGTGTTGAACATTGTTGCAGCATAAAGCAATAGCACTCTTGTTATCGCAGTACAGAGGAATCTTATTGAATTGAAAGCCATAATCTGTTAGCTGTGAACGCATCCATAGGATTTGAGCAGAACACCCAGATAAGGCAATATATTCAGCCTCTGTACTCGAGATGTGATAATTGCCTTTTTTGGGGTAATTATATTCTATATATAGTATACGTATTCCAAAAGATTCAAAGAAATTACTTTTGACCAAAGCAATATCTAAAATCTCCTGGGTCGTTTCCTGTCGAGGCGTGAATTTGAAAATTGAGAATCAGTTTGTGAACAATGCTTGAATAATCAAAGATTTGATTTGGAATCTATTTCTACTAATAAAGTGCAAAAAAATAACTAAAAGAAAGCAAGCAATAAAGGCAATTAAAGATACGGGCTAAAAACGTTAACGGGAATTAAAAACGAACGCGACTTAAAACCTAAATTATCAAATTTTAATCCTAGAATGATTTTTTCACTTTTTATAAATCCTAAGTGACTAAAATGCAAGAACTAAGAAAACTAAATAAAAAACGATAGCAATTTATAGCTTAAAAACACGAAAAACGTTAACGGGATTTAATCCCGTTCTTTAAAAAATCAAAATTGTAAAATTTTAACCCTACGAATGCAAATTTAATTTTCCTAAGTCCTAAATGATTAAAGAAAATTTTGAAAAAAAGAATTATATTTTTTTTATTTTTATTTAATTTAATATGAATTAAAAATAACTTTAATGAAATAAAATTATTAAAAATAGTAAACTAATCATAAAAATTCTGGAAAAATACAGAAAAATACTTTAGCTTATGAAGAATACAGGAAAAATGCAAACTTTGAAAAGTGCTGATCAAATAAGCAGGAAATTAAGCAAATAAGCCAATAAGCAAACTAGAAATAAAGACTATATTAATTTAATAGTGTAAATGAATAAATGAAAAAGACCTCAGGGCAGATGGTGAGTGTGTGTGGTGTTGAGGCTTTGTGTGTGCAAAGGGGGAGGTCATGGGTTTGACCCCCTATGGCCTTTCTAATCATTTTTTTTTGGTTTTTTGGTAAAACTTTTTACAAGAATTTAAAGAACTCATGAAAATAATCAACTTTAAAAAAAGAATTTTTTTATAACTTAAAAATAAGCTGGAAAATAAGCAAAGAAAGTAGACTGACTTGGCTTTTTTTTACACTAAGGACCTAATGACTAAACAGTTGGCTATTTAAGGCAAAATAAGCTAAGGGAAATCAAAGATAAGCTAAAACAGATGATCAACTATACCTAATAAGCAAATGTGAACAATATTAAGCCAAGAAATCAGACAGATAAGCACGGAAAAGCAAAATGAGCTTATTGGCCAAAATGAGAGCCAAACAACCTAGGGACAACTTTTGAGCTTATTTTTAAGCTTAAAGATGGAACCTTATGGCTTAGTAGCTTATAGCTTTGAAAAGCTTAGCCTATAAGCTACAAGAATCAGCAATAAAAAATGGGTTTGAAACACATATAAGCTAAGAAAATGGCTTATGAAAAAGGCTGAACATAAATATTTCACTCTTTTTGGTTTTCCTTCAAAAGGCAAATGGCTTAATGCAGCCTTAATTTTAAGCAAGAAAAACAAGTAAAAACCTTAAAATAAGCTGAAACAGATGAAATATATATCCTAATGAGCTTATACACAAAAATTCAGATCTTAAAACCACTTTTAACTTGCCTAATTCTCAGATTAAAAATTGGACTTTTTATAACTAAAGAAAACTTTAACAGATAGACTTAGATTACAAATGACAAAAACAAACTTAACTAGCTTTGCTCTACTGCATATTATACTCAAAATGGAGTAAGAACAAAGCCTTTAAACAAAACTTAAAGACAAATAATTCCGAAAACCTTAAAAACCACAGATTTAAAGGAACATATACTTTTTACCTTAAAACTTGATTTTAATCCTTAAAACTTTTAAAAACAAAACTTAAAGAAGGCTTGTTAAATATGGCTTAATGACCCAATGTGGTTTTACATCCAAACTGACCCATTTTAGACCTTATCCCAAACACCCCTTTAAGATTATAAAGTCCTTTTTAAAACTGATTAAGAGTAAATTAAGCAAAAAGTTTTGAAAACAGATGTTAACCAAGCAATGTTAATCACAAATAAGCAGATTCCAAATAAAAATAAGCATTAAAATAAGCAAACAAAAATAAGCAGAATCAAAGGCAAATTAAGACAGATTTAAAGAAAAATTTAACCTAAGGACATATAACCATAAAACAAAGACAAGTAAACAACAATATTAAGCAGAAATAAGCTGTAAATAAGCAAATGCACAGTAAATAAGCAGAAATTTGAAAATTAAGAAAATGGAAACTCACAAAGGTCCACAGCTTTTGGCAAAGGAATAAGCACTCAAAACCGTCCTATAGCTTCCCAAGAAGCACAAAACCAAGGCCATCCACTATTTACCTTGCTCCATGTGTTTCTTGACAGATTCTTTTTTTTATGATTTTTGATTTTTTGACAGAATATGCAAACAAGCTCTTAAATAAGCTTTTAATGACACAACAGCTTATATAAGAGCTAAATGACAGTGTTTAAAAGACAAGTTAAGTAAATGGAAATATTTAAAGGAAAGCTTAAAATTTCATTAACTGAAAAAAAAAGATTACAATGCTTTAAATTAAAATGACAGAAATCTAAAATGACAATATTAAAAATGGTCTAATTAGTTTAAAAACAAGACTCAGGACAAAGAACATAAGCTACATTGACTTCTACGTATACTACGAATTCTAAATCTTGGCTCTTCATGTTGTGCTTCTTGTGTTTCTTTTGTGAGAGTCTTCAAGCCTTCATCACTGCCATTCATTTTTGTTGTTCCCCAATCAAAGTGATCGCAGCCTTCCATTTTCTTGTCTTCATTTCTTGTCTAATGGCATAGTTTAGGATTGCCAAGGTGGCAAGTGGGGTTTTGTGAGGTGGGGTGAGCTGGTGAGGGTGATGGGTTTAGAGTGGGGTAAAGTGATTTGTCTGTTTATGGCCGAGACAAAAGACACACAAAGCGTGTGTTGGAGATATACAGTGACCCTTTGGCGCCAAAACATTGTTTTGAGTATACTGGGTAAAAGTTTGGGGAAATGGCAAGAAAAGCCCCTCAACTTGCATTGTTCTTTTGCTTCTTCAGTCCTTGTGGTGTAGAAGTGTTATGGGAGTTGGCAGGAACAACCCTTTAATATGTATGATGCTATTGCATGGAAGGTCCTTGTGACTTGATAACAGACTTAACAGCCATATGATTGAGTTGTTAAGTCTTAAAGGGTTTTGGGCTTGTTGTTTGTATTTGGGTCGAGTATGTATAAAAGGGATATTGGGCCCATATCTTAGTAAGTCTTCATGTAATGTCTTAATGGGCTGACCCGACCCATTAGATGGGTACGGGTGGGCCCATTTAAGATTTCTTCATTTTTGGCTCTGGCTTTGACTTTTTGACTTTGGCTTTTTCTGCTCTTTTCGTTTCGTGCTCGCTTTTGTTCGTTTTGGCTTGATTTTTCGTCCTTTTGTCAGATATCCGTTTCCTGCACAATATAAATGAAAACATACAAATACAATGTATTTTTGGTACGTTTTTGGTCATTTAAGTCTGGTTTTAATAGAAAATGGTATGTGTAATTAAACACATACCAAGATGGCAGTGCACTTTTGCTTCTTTGAAGACCAGCTAACAAGTTCGTCATCTAAGAATTGAGCACTTCCTGATGTACTGCAGCTAGTGTCCTGACACCCCGTGATCTACATCTGCATATGCAATCACAAACATACCGGTATTCTTCGATTACCAGAGACCCATGTTAATGGTTCCCTTTTGGTATCAAAAGATCCGCTTAACCACATTTAAGTGCTTTTTGGTAGGCTTTGCCTGATGCCGGGCACATAAGCAGACTTCATAAATAAGGTCTGGTCTACTGGATGTTAGATACATAAGGGAGCCAATCATGCCACGGTAAAGTGTAGCATCAACTGGCTTCCCCTGTAGATCTTCATCCAATTTATTCTTTTCTACCATAGGTGTGTCTACAGAATCACTAGATAGCAAACCATATTTTTTAACAATTTCAAAAGCATATTTAGATTGGTTAATAAAGATGCCTCTGGGACTTTGTGAAATTTGTAATCCTAAAAAGAATGACATCTGCCCTATCATTGACATCTTGAACTTGGTGGTATTCTAATTAGCAAACTCATTACACATAGAAGTATTAGTGGATGCAAATATTATATCGTCAACATAAATTTGTACCAGTAATAAGTCGTTCCCAGCTTGTCGTGTGAAGAGTGTTAGATCAACTGCACCTTTAGAGAAATGTTGTGAGATTAGGAAGCTTGGCAGCATGTCGTACCATGCACGTGGTGCTTGTTTGAGACCGTAGAGAGCCTTTTTAATCTTGTACACATGCGCTGGGTTGTCTTGATTAACAAATCCTTCTGGTTGAGAAACGTAGACCTCTTCTTTAAGCTCGCCATTTAAGAATGCCATTTTGACATCCATTTTAAAAATCTTTATATTCTTGTGAGCGGCATTTGCTATAAAGATACGGATGGCCTCTATTCTAGCAACCGGTGCAAATGATTCCTTGAAATCGATTCCCTTTTCTTGCCTGAATCCTTGAGCAACTAATTTAGCCTTATGCTTTAGTACCCCGCCAAATTCATCTATTTTAACTTTATAAATCCATTTAAGTTTGATCAATAACACTTTATCTGGACACGGCACTAATTCCCAAACTTGTAGCCTTTCAAATTCATGAATTTCTTCTTGCATTGCATCGATCCATGATGCTTCGGTCATTGCTTGTTTGAAGTTCTTCGGTTCTATAAAAGTTAAGAAGGCATCAAAATAACACCACATGGCATCAGTTTTGAGTTGCTTTCTCATAAAGACAGAGCGAGAAGGATCGTTGATCACGTTTGTTATAGGATGATCCTTAGTCCATTTACTAAGGTGTTCAAATGGAGTGTGGGTTTGTCTCACATTCGATGATGACCCTTGAGAAGTTGATTCTTCATGAGGAGATTCATTAAGTGGATCATTACGAAATATTGGTGTTTTTGGTGATTCTTTAAAACCTTGAGAAATGTTTGGAGATTGTTATTGTTCTTGTGTTGATGGAGTACTTAATGATGGAGCATCCTAGTCAATGGAAGTTGACACATGAGAATCGACTAAAACAACAGCTATAGGATCAGCAGCTTCTTGAACTTGAGAAACCGCAATTGATGGAGGAGTGAAGTATTCATCAAACATAGGTTGAAACAAGTGATCCCAATCATATCTTTTTGGTGGAATACAAGGTTTTTAAGAAACAGTGTTTGGAACGAGTCCTGAAATGGATGTTGCAAGAGTCATAGAATGATGCCCGGGTCCTGAACTGAATTGTTTAGAAGCCATAGTTATTAGCTCATCGAATGTCACATGAATTGTTTCAATATTTTTCTGGGTTGTTTTGGTTGTAGATTCTGAATGCTTTCTTTGCGGGCGCGTAACCAACAAAAATACCAATGTTAGCTTTTGCATCTAATTTACTCAGGTAATCATTGTCATTGGTAGGATAACAGAGTGCACCAAAGACATGGAAGAATGATAAATCCGGTTTCTTATCTTGCATAAGCTCATATGGAGTTTTGTTGTAACGACGACGGATTATTGAACGGTTTTGGGTGTAACGGGCTGTATGGATTGCTTCGACCCATAAAAATAACGGAGCTTTAGAAAATATTAACATTGTACGAGCAACTTCTATAAGAGTTCGGTTTCGCCTTTCGACAACGCCATTCTACTGAGGAGTGCGAGCAACAAATGTTTGATGTGAGATGCCAACATTTTCATAAAATTCACGAAGTGTCTGATTGACAAATTAGGTTTTATTATTTGTTTGAACATTACGGACGGTGGCATTCAAATGAACTTGAATATTTTTGATGCATTTGATGATGGCCTCAGGAGCTTCATCTTTTGACCTTAAAAATCTGACCCAAATAAATCTTGAGTAATCGTCGACAATCATTAAGATATACATTTTCCTGTTAATACCCGCCACACGTATTGGGCCACACAAATCCATATGCAAAAGATATAATTTCTCCTGGTTAATGTCTTCAACTTTGGGTTGATGAGAGGATTTCTTGCTTTTTCCTAATGCACATGCTGAACACTGATGATCTTTTTAAAATTTAAGCCTTGGAATGCCTCATGCAAGACCGTCTTTAGCTAGCTTGTTAAGAGTACCAAAGTTGAACGATCCAATGCCCCCATAAACATATAAGGATTGTTTCTTAAACATCTCATTTTAAATGTTTAGATATCAATCATCCTTTTGTTACAGATACTATGTTGAACATTTTGACATGGATCATAAGTCATTCTTATGTTTAACAATTTTGTTTCTCAATATAGACATTGAACTAGATTACCAAATTAATCAAGTATCATCTTAATTACATTTGGGTGTGGCCACACATACATCTGTTCAAATCATCGAGGGGCCCAGTAGTATCTAACTCCATAACATGTGGAGGAACAAATCCTATTTTGACTGCATGTGTCCGTTATGTGTTTCAAACCCTCCTAAAATGCCTTATACATCCTCAACAGGTTAACGTTGAACCATAGCAAAGATTGACATTCCCACACTACAAAAGCTACTTCATCCAAGTCCTGAGGATAGAGACATAACCACTATACGAGATTCACTATTGACGAACATAAACCGATCCCCATGTAGTAAATATCGTAGGGTTGGGTCAGTCTAAAGTTTTCATACACCAATAAAACAACATATGAGTTTTGGGGGTATCAATCCTTTACTATTCATACAATATGAATGTTACCCAAACACTGCCACATTTGCCTTTAATCAATGATGCTCCCGTAATATTAACTTATAAAGGACGATATTAGAATAAATAATATTATTCATGGATTTAAACATAGCTAATATATAACACAGTTGTTAAAAATGTATACGATCATACCATGGATATCTATTCATTTTTAATACTACTGCTACACTTCCATTATCCAAATACTAAAACATATATACATGAGACTACTAGTAGTTCACAGTTCAATGTTCATTGCATGATAAACAGTTTTGGTACAAGACATTGACTTTGTAAAAAAGTACCAACTAATTTCATCTGAGTGAACTTTGAGAATACTTGTTTCAAAACTCACAAGCAGCGAAGGTTTTGAATAATACGATGATTGTCATTTTATATATGTGCGTTCAAGTGCTAATACTAACATCGCCATAACAAATTACATAGGTTATTTGAAGCAAGCAAAACCACCTATATGAGGCAGTCTTCTTAACATCTTCCTAAACTATAAAGTATTCTTATTCTTTAATGAATAGTGCAACAATGTTTTCAATCAATCATGTCTAGTTAATAGTATTATCATTTATGATGAAAATCCTGTTATGACTAGGATTGAGGATCATCTCAATCAAAATAAGCATTAGTGTATAAACTCAACACTAATCTCCTTATTAAAATCCGTAAACAATGAACATGTCTTTAGTCCTTTGCAGGCCTTTTAGAATGTTCTTTTAATAGTAGTCTAATGACTTTCACTTAGTTACTATGGTTGTCGATTCATCTTGCATTCATGCAAGTGTTACATTTAGTCTAATGCATATCATGACATACATAATGAAACTTTTAGCTAAACTAAATGTTTTCAAACATGTGTTCAACTCATCAGGTGAGATAGAACTTTGAGTCTAGCTCAATGATGTGTCATGTTGTGTTAGACTTATTAATCGCGTATGTTTATCCTAATAAACATTTGTTCTAAGGTTGTATGTTTTATTTCATATATCTCTTGATAGAAACATTATTCTAAACTAAGGATTAAAATCTAGCTTAGGTGAAATATTATTTCCAATATGTTGACAACATATAAGATATAAGAAAGACAAAACATAATGCTCCGACTAGGTTTAAGGTGTACTCAGAATTTCTCTTTGTTTCAATCAAAATCAAATTATTGATTTAAACTTAAGATTCCAGCTCCTAGATGCATGCTCTAACCCACACTTGGATTTTACAGCTTGCGCATTTTTTTAAAGATAACTTGGATTCATAAACCCTTTTGATTAACACAACGTCCTCGCAAAGGTAATCATTCAAGAAGGAGTTTAGACATCCAATTGCCATATTTCATATTCAGGAAATCAAGTATGGTAATTAATATATTTATTCATTTAACGCTTGCAAGGAAAAGAAGCTTTAATCATAGTCATTTTCTTGAGTATAAGTAAAACCCTTATCACAAGGCGTGCGTTTAAATGTGTGTACATTTTTGTCCATATTAGTCTTCTCCTAGAAGAATCAATTTAACTTCTCAGTCTTACCGATTGGTGAAAGATCAATCAAATTCCAAAATTGATTTTCTTTCATGGACTATATCTCAACATTTATTATGTCGTTAGCTAGTACTTTCAGAAGGTTGTGTAAGAAGAGACTTTCTCCAAAACCATATGCTCCTACTTGCTTCGTGTAAGAGGAGACTTTCTCCAAATACGCAGCAAGTCGAGCAACAATAAATTGTTCTCGTTTGGGATGTATAATGTACGCTGACAGTTCTTGACTCTAGTTTGCTAATAACACGCTTAACGTGATCTCAACAAATTCAAAACTTCAGTTAAGACTTAATGGGAATCTTCTCATTCCATAACCTGATGGTGTCTTAGTTACCTTCTTGGTTGGAACCATATTAAGTAAACACGTGACTTTACTCAATTTTGTTAACCTTGATAAGATTAGATGTAGGGTAGTTAAAGTTATCAAAAAAATGAACAATATTAACAGAGTTGGATTTTACACATCAGACATACCAAAGTGATGTGGTATTCTATGAGTAATGGGATTATGAGACAGTATCACAATTCCATAGATAACCTAATACCCTTTGGTTTACATTCTTGCCAATTTATTCAAACATAATGGCATTAACATTAATTTAAAGCCAATTTCATGCTATAACGTAGAAGTCTTAGAGAAGTTCAAGGACTTTATGTACATGTCTTAACTAGAAGACATAATACGTTAATCGCTAACATTACGTTATAAGTCTTTGAACATTTTAATGACTTCATGTACATGTCGTGACAATGAGACATGAAAAGTCAATTGCTTACTTTATAAGTCTTAGAATAGTTCAAGAACTTTATGTTTATGTCTTTACAAGAAGTTACAAGCATATTGAATAAAGTGTTATTGAACGCCGACTCTTGACTTCAACTATCTTTTCAAGTTAATTACATACTTCTTATTTATGTCTTTACAAGAATACACAATCATATTGGCTAAAACTTTTAGTAAATATGATGAGGTAGGTATTTATTATTTCTTGACACTAGTTCTAAGTAGGGCAACATACATCGAGGTGTATAAATCCTAGTAGAATATTAGCTTTCTTACCATGCGGCTAAGAAAAACCATAAGTCATATTGTTATGTGTCGTACCATGCACACAATTAAGATTTCTCCCACTTGTGCACGGCACAACATTAAGCATTTATATAAACAAATAAGCATATTATGAGTCAGGTTACGATCCTTAGACTAGTGGGTTATGAGTCCACCACGCTTTCGTATGTTTGTATGAATAATATG